>JASAMX010008342.1:0-15833 GCA_030248175.1 Microlaimidae sp. YZB2_3
GCGTTTGGTTTGGGCAGCTGCTCACTGAATAAAAATTTCTACCATATAAGAATGATTTTTTTAGACATTGAACTAATCACACAGTACTGTTGCATGTTTTTTAGTTTGATGAAATGTCAATTTAAAAAATCATACTCACAGCAATCGTTAAGAAGCGCGAAATCGCCACTTTTTCAATTAGAAGGTTATATTTGTATGAGTAAAAAACAACTATAAATCTAACAAAGTTGAGATTTCGCGCTTGTCAAAGATTGCTGTGAGTATGATTTTTTTCAATTGACATTACAACAAAATAAAAAACATGCAACAATGCTGTGTGATTAGATCAATGTGTAAAACAAATCAGTTATCATATGGTAGAAATTTTTATTTAGTGAGCAGCTGACCAAACCAAACGCAAATTTCGTATAGTCCACATAATGTCCATGTCAAGCTAGTCCACATCTTTTCTGTCTAAAACATACACCCGGGAAAAATCGCCCCTTTTTCCTGCTCTATTTTAGAGCATTTTTCAAGACTAGTCTACCACTTTTTTGAATTAAATTTAAAAAAATAGCCTAATAAACTATAGTTTTAGCTGTGCAATGACATATGTTTATAATCATTCTGTTGCCGAAATATACTTTTTTAAATAAAAAATAATAAGAAGAAGAAGATGAATTTAAACTTAAAAATTTACCCACGTTGTTTAATTATAGTTAGTGCGGTGCAGTTGCGCTCCAGACAAAGTTTACTTACGTTCTCTAAATATAGTTGGTGCGATGCCTTGCGCCAAATAATAAGAATATGATGAACATGATTACAAAAATTACTCACGTTCTCTAAGTATAGTTGGCGCCGTGGGTTAAATTGCAGTATGGCACCCCGCACCACCGATCATTATGGCGCGTGGCGCTACCGCGCCACCGACGCTTATTATTATTTTTTAGTAAATAAAACTTTGAATTAATTTTGTCATCAGTAATGCAAGAATTAAAAAAAGTACTCTGTTGTTTTCTCCGTTTTCCGCGCGGTTCAAGCAGATGGCGCTGGAACTGGTTCCCTTTTTGCCACCAATTAAAACAGGGTCTGCTTTTTTGTGCGGTTTCTATGAGGGGATGTTGGTTGTCTGCTCTGCACAATCCTTATTGTTGCCAAAAGGCTGCTATTGTGCGGTTGGAAGTTTTTATTTGTTTATTTTTCAAATTTTTTATTTTGATCAATAAATCGATAACAAGGACCTAAATGAAAAAACTGCTTCCTAAGAAAGTTGCGTAATTCCTTCTTCTTTCTAATGAGCCCATGTTTATTTTTGATCAATCAGTAACGAATGAGGAATATCGCTTTTAAGGATGGAGCGTTGGAATAATAATAAGAAGAAGAAGAAGGTTCTGAATTTCAAAATTTACCCACGTTCTCTAATAATGGTTGGCGCGGCGCCACGGGGCTAAATCGCCCCGTGGCGCTCCCGCGCTACCCATGATTAGTTTTGAATTCAGTGCTTGTGCATTTTAAACTTGCGCAAACTTAAATCAATTAACGCAAACGCGAAGCGAACACAACTCAAATAATGTAAACTGAGAAATGGTATAAAGCTTTGATTAGTTTTCTAACATGTTTAATTATAAAAATTAACTAAAAAAATAAAATAACTGTAAATAAATTTAATTGATGCAATTATAAAACTTTTTAACAAGTCTTAAAGTAAATGTGAAGCATAAACGTGAAGGTCTTACCTGAACCAAAACATATAAAACGAATAAAAAAGTTTTAGAGTGGATTTTTATCTAATTTTGACTCAATTATAGCTGTTAGTATGAAAATATCTAGCATTACAAAATTTTGAGCCCGCGGTCCCACCACGAAATCAGAATTTGCTATGAAACCAATGATTCTTACCAAAGTTTTTCAGAAACCAGAGATAAAACAACAATATTAAAACAATTTAAAATACTTTTGGCAACTTCTGACCATTATTTAGAGCTATTTTAAGCATTAATAAGGTTTTTGATATGTAAATTTATTTCCGTTAACCAGAAAAAAAAATTTCATTATGCTTTAATTTAATACAAAAAATCACGTCAAAATTTTTTAAATAGATGTTTTATTATTTGTACTAATTTCAAAAATAATACAACAAATAGCATTTAATTTGAGAGGAACTTTGTTTTGGGGTGGGACCGCCGACCCAATTTTTGTAATGCTAGGTAGGTCCATTATAACAGCAATTTATATTTGTTATTGAAGATCTACCATGTCAAACAAATATTTTTTAATGAATATATATGTTTTGAGAGTGTCTGAAACTTAAAAGAAGTATTCAGCTCCAAACAGTTTTTATAAACAAAAAATCTTTCAAGCTATATAAATGCAATGTGATGTGAACTTTGAGGTACCGCTTTTGGAATAAATACATTGATTCATAGAGATTATGAATGGACTACTAAATTACTAAACTCAAAGTTTTAAATAAGGTTTCTAATAGTAGTTTTTGTCTCTATTTTCAAAAAATTTTTCTGGGGGGGGAAACCCCCCCAAAACCCCCAAGGTATGGGGGCGCCCCCCCCCCCCCCCCACCCTTTCTGTTTAGCATTAGCACATTTTTGAATTGTGCCTTGAAACCGCTTTTCTCGCTCCGGCCCCCCCAGTCAACCATTCCTGGCTACGCCCCTGTGTAAGCGTCGATCCATAAATTTTACTCGATACGATAATCTTAATTGGCATAGTGTGTCGTTTAATTTGCATGAAAATTTTATTGCAGGCAGCTAATTGCAGTCTGTCTGTATGATGTTCAGTTCAGTTCAGTAATAGTACGTGCTATTTTCCATCCGAAGATTTAAAGTCATTTTACCATTGCGAACGCAATTTTTAGACTTTTAGATTTTTAGACATAAATTTTAGACTTCAATCTCGCTTATAGAATTGGGTCGATCGGCCAATCTTCCGCAAATGCAAATCCCCAATATACGCAAAGAACGTCACAGATTCAATTTTTTTGGCCGAAAAAAATAGCGAAAAAAACCGGTATAAAGGTCGGAGAAAAAAGCGGAACGATTAGCTGTCTATTTGCCAAAAGGTGTTAGTTAGCTGTTTGCTGTCAAAGTCGACAATTAAAAGATCTACCAGGGGACAGGCCCCCAGCGCGTGCGATAGTACAGCAAATAAGGCGGTATGTTTTTAAAGTATGCTGAATTTAAAAATTTCACTAATGAAGAACCAAAAATACAAATACGCGTTTTAGTGCCAAACCGAAATATATTATTCTTACTTAAATACAAAGCAGTTACGTTAAATAATAAAAAACTCAAAAATACTTTCATTAAGGGCAATTTTTTTTAAAAATGGCAGTATTCAGAATATGCAGTTATTTCCGTTTGATATAAAATCAAAATTTGTGACAGCGCTCTTGTTGTGCGTAACTCCCTCAAATATGGCCAGAACAGTTAAATTTGTGATTTGAATCAGAAAATTTTTAGAGTTCTTTGTGTAACATGTAAACATTAATTAAGAGCACGTAAATTGCAAGTAAAAAACACTTTTGTAATTTTTGAAATTTCTAGGATAAAAAACTCAAAACATTTTGGAACACAGCGATTTATTATTTTTATTTTTTATGCTGTTTATTTACATGGTTAGTTTTTGTTAATTTTTATATTTATTTTTAAAAAAAAATATTTTATTAGTTTCTATTTGATACATTTCTTTCATAATTATTTTTTGTATAAGTTAATCGACCTCGTTTTGGAAAGATTAAAGATTAAAAATCCTTGTCTGTTTGATTTTTCCTGGAGCCCCGATATCAGTAACTCATAAGCGGAGGTTCAGGTTTCGGAGCTTCAGAGTCCCTTTGGTGCTCCATCCTATTTTTATATTATTTTGAAGAATAATCAAAACGAGTGATAACATATATCTTTTTTTTGAATGTTTTATGACAAATAAGTTTTTTTAAGACCTAATATGAACATCAAAACTATTTTTATTTTTTTATTTTTATGCTATTAAAATAACTTTTAAAATATTTCAAATCTAATTAAGCTTTAGATAATCCACTTATTAAAAGGCCTGGAATAACATAGAATTATTCAATGATTAAACAAGTTTTAAAGCACCCATCAGCCCCAGAGTTCGGCTCCCTTCGTTTTAACAAGATCAAAACTCCGGAGTTTAACATTTGGGAAAAAATAGAAAAATTATCAATTGAAACTGATTTAAAATTATAGTATTGTTGCATGTCCATTAAAAACATAAACAATGGCCAGAGAGACAATACAGCCCTAAAGGACTTCCTAATGAAACTCATTTAAATTACGCCTCCAAGTGGCAGCGTGACGGGGGTGATTATGCATTAGGTTGAGGGTCTGTAGGAAGTCGCGTCAATTAAAACTGTTTGCTCAGCGGCTTGGGGGTCCACAGAGGCAACGAGCCGTTTCTCGGCTATTGGAGTGGTCGGGTGACCAGTTTTTAATGGGGGTTTTGCCCCCCTTGAAGTGGATTTCACCACTTCCGCCTCTTCTGGCGGACTTCCTACTTTCTTTATAAATCCAACTCCCCTCGGACATTTCGCTTATTTCCAATTTCAAAACGATACAATCGCACCGGTCGAGACGCGTGTGGTTTTAACGAATCGCCCATTGCGAAATGTGCGGTGAAAAATTTTTGCGAATAACAAAATTAATCGAGTCGATTAATACTGGAAACGCAGCCGTGTGTTGTCGGAATATGTTCCTTCAATGATATTGGTATCAAAAAAATATAATACCATCATCGTAACTTCGCTTCAAATTGATTAAAAACGAACGACTGTTTTAATAGTTGACCATATTATGATATCTTGGTGTTGTTTCTATAATCCAATAATTTCGTTTAATTCTTTATCTTTTGTTGTTAAAATTTGTTTTCTGCCTATTTCGTATAATAATGACTTAAGGCTGGCTTATACTTATGTAAAAACGTCCTTTGGACAAAGTCCAAAGGACGATTTTACATGTAAAAACGTCCTTTGGACTTTGTCCAAAGGACGTTTTTACATAAGTATGAACCAGCTTTTAGGGTTATTTCCCACCGGAGTGACTAATGATAACGCGTTCCGCACGCGTTTATACCGTTACAGACCTGTGCACGGTCTGGAAATGCCCCCCCCCGCTTTATTGGAGGATTTCCCCCCCCGTTTTATTGCCTCCCCCCCCCACCAAAGAATAAAAAAGTACCCTAAAATTATGACGCCGTTTTTGACCTATGATGACGATATAATTGTGAATTTTTTGCAGTTTTTAGCCTATTTCAATGTATTTTAAGCCATTTTAGACCTATTTTTACATATTTTCCCTTCTTTTTTTTCTTTTCTTCTTTTTTTTCTCTTTTTTTCTCCCCTGCGTGCCCCTTCCGTTTTATTGCCCCCCGGTTTAAAAAAAGTTGTTTTCCCCGTGCCCCCTATTTTGGAATTGCCCCCTCCCCAATAAAAACCCGGGGGGAGGGGCAGAGCACAGGTCTGCCGTTACATTGTCTTATTTCACTGCGGCTTTTGTTTTTGTAAGTTTTCACTCCGATGTGAACTAGGCCTTAGAGTTTCTACCGTGAAATATCAGAAATATATATAACTAATAATAACAATTAGCATATCCAAGTGCTCAAATTAAGGCCTGCCCTAGTTAGGACAGTAAACGTATCTGAATAATATATAACTTTACAAATTTTCCATTATTTCTATGTTATATATTTTTTGTAATAATGTTGTATATTCTTCTTAACAAAACAGTATGATATTATTATAGTAGTTTTTTTGTGGTGTGGCTGCAAAATCTTAGCTATTTACTTATCATTATTTTATTAAATTATAAAATTTGCCTGGTCTATATCCGTTATGTTGAATTCATTTAGAAAAACAAGACAAAAATATACAAATCTTGCCAAGAGATTGTAAAACTGAAAATAATGGTTTTTAAAATTATGGAAATCGAGAGAGTTTTTTTAGGAATGTAAAAAAAATTCTGGATTTTCTATCAATCTGTTACAATTTTTATTAGCGCATAATTTTATTCAATGTAAAAAGGATATGATTTATAATGAGAGAGCCTTACTTATCAAAAATCCTCATAAAAAACCCGCTGATATAGCGGACCCCCTTTAAGCGATTAATAAGGTCGGAATTTGAGTTCACTTAATTATCACTGTTATGCTTACTGTTATCCCACCTTTTTTTCTATTATGTATAATGTTATGTGACGTGTTATGTTTCTTTTTCAGCTCATTGCCTAGTGCTACCGATTCCAAATGGCGCGCTGCTTCCTATTTTTCGTTTTTTTCTTGTCGTCGGCTCCGTTCATTTTTGGAATGGTCCTTTACGGAGATGTCAATCTCGCTTTTCTAGTCGGCAACGCCAGCCAGTCCAAATCCGCCCTGGACTTGGCGGAATTGGCCGTTTTCGCCACGGAAATGGCCAATCGGGACGTCCTGGCCCCTTCTGGAATCCGCTTGGGTTTGGATTTTGGCAGTTTGGACGCGGGCATGGCTCGCCTGATCACCAAAATGCTAATGCCGCTGTCTTACCAGCGCCAGTGCATGAAGCTCACCAACTTTATGGCCAGCCCGAAAAAAGTACGACTACAGCCTGACGCGTTGCCGCGATGGAAGGATTAAATGATAATAATAATAATAATAATGATAATAATAATAACAATAATAATAATAATAATAATAATAATAATAATAATAATAATAATAATAATAATAATAATAATAATAATAATAATAATAATAATAATAATAATAATAATAATAATAATAATAATAATAATAATAATAATAATAATAATATTAAGAATAATAAGAATAATGAGAATAATAAAAATAATAAGAATAATTAGAATAATAAAAATAATAAGAATAATAAGAATAATAATAATAAGAATAATAATAATAATAATAATAATAATAATAATAATAATAATAATAATAATAATAATAATAACATTATTTTAAAATAATCTCATTTAAATGTAGCAATCAGCAAGTAAAAGGAATATTGAGCTTCTTCAGGTTCAGGAACTTTGATTTTGATTGAGGAACCTACTCCCCCTTCTGGAACTTTGATTTTAACCAGGAATGTTGAGCTGCACTAGAGAATTTGAAAGTTTTTAATATTGGAATATGTTTAAAGTTATATTAGGTTCATTTTTAGTTATTGTTAACATATTCTAAAAACATTTTAGTTTACAAAACAATTCAAAAAACATACGGGATCGTTTATAATTATTGAAAAAAATAGTACAAATTTTATAATTTTAGTAAGAGTGCTCCAAAGAGGTCCGGATGCTTATATATCTACAGAAAAATAGTAAAAAAACGTTTTTATTGAGAAAAAACCTGTATAAAATTTAAATAAATAACAATTCACTACACTTACAGAGGCATTAAAATTGAATTACTCTGTTTAAACATCTAAGATCTAAAAATCAGTCTTGAAACTTTTGTCCAAAGTGCTTTCTACCCTGTTTTACTCAGCTTAGTTTTTGTATAAGTTGACTTTATTGACAGTAGGAAGTACCCTTAGTTTCCTAAATCCCTCCCAGCTAAATACGTTTAACAACCTTATTTTATAACTGTTTTGCCTCGTTAATATACTCTGATCTGAGAGTCAGCTCTAAAAACAATCTTTCAAGGCTGTTTTTTGTTTTACTTTCCAATTGTTCCATTGTGGTAACGCCATAGGAATCTCACGTGTTCGGTATCGTGGGGCTCAGCTCTCGGGAGCAAATTGACGAAATCGAGTTGTTCTCCTCCAATTATCAGATTCCAGTGGTGACATTCGCCAATTCCGAGCCAGATCTCGCCGACAAGACAGAATACCCAAATCTCTTCAGGACCATTCCAAGTGACGCCAATATGTACAAAGTGATGGCTAGCCAAGTGGTGGACTTCAGACTGGACGGACTTTGTAAGAAATTTGTAAATTGAACCCTTAACAAATCGATTTTTTTTGAAAATTATATTGACAATACTGGTATTAATGATTTCGATAAGAGGTGATTTTAATTTTTTGACGTTGGTTTGATTATTATTTTGATTACTATGATGATAATGATGATCTTGATGATCAGTGTTTGTCTGCATTGTCTTACTACCCCTTCTTCCTATTTTTAGAGGAAATCTGGCACTGCTATTTGCTATGAGATATGCTAACAGGTCCTCTAGTCCCAGATTTGCGTTTAAGTATGTCTCACAGACCAACATGGATGGAAATAATGGTTTGCTGCAAACAAAAAATTGGGATGATCATAGCATACACACCTGTCAAAAATAATCAGCAACAAAACGGGTTTAAAGACAAATAAATTTAAAAAAAGATAATAAATGCACCTATAAACACATCATAGTTAAACCGCTCATCTTTTTATTTAACATCTATCTAAATATAAACGGAATCCAGCGCGGTAATTATTAAAAAAACCGAACATCACCGTTTAATTACAGTAAATATCGTGCTGGGTGCCAGATATACTTATATGATGGGGGTTTAATTAGGACGCGTCATTACTGAGCACTCAATTTATTTACACATGGATGTCACTAAAAAAAAGTTCTGTGGAATGCAGAAAACTTGAAAAACAAGCTCAGTAATAAAATACTTAATTAGTACTTAACTTTACATCTATATATGAATAGACGTAATGTCTCTCTGTTTGTCTGTCTGTCTGTTTGTCTGTCTGTGTGTTCCCTAACCTCCTCCTTAACCACCCATCGAATTAAGATGAATGAGGTATCATTGGAAAGCTTATAGCCCAGGGAATGTCGTTAGGGGGTTAAAATTTAAAAAAAAATTACATGTACATCTTTATATTGGACATGGATTTCACCAAAGGGGGGCGGCTATGGATTTTAGAACTTAAAAAAATTTTGACTCAGAATTGGCTCAAACTTATTTGAAAGAGTAATTAGGCAATGTAAAGCCAGAATATCATGATTTTTGGAAAAATGAACATGGACATATTTATACTGGACAACGTTTTTTTCATTAAAGAAAGGAATTACCTTGCTCACCAACCACAAAAAGGATTGGGCTAAATGAGATATCATTGCAAAGCTTACGGTCCGGAGAATGTCATAAAAAGGTTGAAATTTAGAAAAAAATTGCATGGACATTTTTAGCCTGGACAAAACATTTTCACAAAAAGGGGGAAGGAAACCTATGGATTTTGGAAAGTGAAAAAAAATTTTTGTCTTTGAATTGGCTCGAACTTATTTTGGTAAGATTAACGTGGACATCTTAATGCTGGACAACGTTTTTTTTACTAAAAAGAGGAACGACCTTCCTCCCCAACCAGCAAAAGGATTGGGCTAAATGTGATATCATTGCAAAGCTTACAAACAGGGGAATGTCATAAAAGGGTTGAAATTAAAAAAAGATGCATGGATATTTTTTGGTTGGACAACACATTTTTACAAAAACAGGGCCCTATGGACTTTGAAAGTTGAAAAAAATTTTATCTTCAAATTGGTTCAAACTTATTGGTAAGAGTAATTCGCCAATGTGAAGCAAGAATATTATGCTTTTGAAAAATGAACATGGACATCTTTATGCTGGACAACGTTTTTTTACTAAAAGGAAGAATGACCTTTCTCCTTAACCACAAAAAGGATTGGGCTAAATAAGAAATATTTGCAAAGCTTGAATTACATGGAATGTCTTAAAAGGGTTGAATTTTTCAAATAATAAATAACCAGGACATTTTTATGCTGGACAACGCATTTTCACCAAAAGGGAGGACCCTTCTCCTCAACCACAAAACGAATTGGGCTAAATGAGGTATCATTGCAAAGCTTACAGTCTGGAGAATGTCATAAATGGGTTTAAATTTAAAAAAAAAATAACATGGACATCTTTTTATTGAACAACATATTTTTACCAAAGATGGAAGAACCTTCCTCCCCAACCACAGAAAAAGCGAGGATAAATGAGATCTTATGGGAAATCTTATAGTTCAGGGAGCTTCATAAGGTGGTTGAAATTAGTAAAAAATTAACACGGACATCTTTATGCTGGACAACATATTTTCACCAAAAGAGGGAAAGACCCTTCTCTCCAATTAAAATTAGAGTGGATGCATGAGGTATCATTGTAGAGCTTACCATCATGGGAATGGCATAGGAAGGGTTGAATTTTGAAAAAAAAATTAGTAAAAAAATATAAAATCCCGGAAAAATTATTTGTCAGCCGTATGGCTGACACGAGCTATTGTACATTTTAAATAGTGTAGATCATTAGTATACTGTAGTACACCAAGATGGATTGCTTTTTGTTTTTTACTGGTTATTATGGAACGCAATCGATAAAATTACATAAAACTATGTATTTGTACATATTTAGCGACTGTGTCTGCAATTGAGAATGTTTTCCTAATAGTCAAACTAACCACGTAGTAATTATTAGATGTTGGAAACAAAAAATCAAAATGATGATGAACGGTGATGGTGATGGAAATAGTGATAAATAACAATTTTGGTGAAGCATTATTGATGATTACACAATCATAACTTATGCTAAGTTTTAGCTAAGTTTTTCTGTTATATGTTTCTTACACCATTTCACCAATTTTGATTTTAATGATTTATAATGATTAAGTATGTATGATGTTAAATATTAGCCGCATAACGAGTAAGTTTTACAATCCAGATCAACTATACATTTGTTTGGTTTATGCTTTAGATCCTAAAACTTCATTAACATTAGTAATTGTAAAGTTTGTTTGTGTTAAATATGCCTATCGAAATATCACAAATTCCAGATTAGCATATGCTTTTTATCAATTTATTAGCATAATTAATCTGTTTTAGTCATATTTAATTAATTTTCACGTCATATAGGTTTTGCTCTGTGGGAATGGCTGTGGGAGGAGCTTAATAAGAATCACTTTTATCCAATTAGTGCTTGGGAAAAATTAATCTCCAATGAATGAAAGATCTCCTTATTTTATAACGATTATATAGTGATTCTATAGTGATTCTATAACGTTATGCAAAAAATATTAACACTGAACAATTTCCGTTTAAATAGAAGGGTTTTGACTATCGTTGTAGTTAAATTCATTTTTTTAATAAAAGTATAATCAGTGTGAAAAATTGAAAAATATTGTTTGAATGAATTTAAATTCAGAAGTGAAACCATTTCATATATTTCTGGGTGTTTTTTTTTTATTTTTCCCAGTTTTCTCCAATTTTTAATTAACAAACATTTAATATTATAAGAAACATCTGAGAAAACCCACCTGTGATGTTTATATATTCTGCAAATGGGTGCGATGCTATAAGTTTGGGCACCTTCTCTAATTCCATGCCACTGATAGCTTCCACAAGACGTTTGGCGCATTTTTCGTTCACGATTAAGGCTACCAGTTGGTTTTTGGGATTGGACCCCAAGAGCTCCAGAGATTCCGAGACATTCTCGGCGCTAAAGCCTTCGGGAAGATACGCAACTTCCAAAACTTTAATCTTCTGTTCCTCCAATCGTTTCTCCAAAACAGAGAGCAGACCCTCGCCATAAGTGGTGTTTTCTACCAAAACAGCTATAAAGACGTGAAAATTAATTAAATATGACTAAAACAGATTAATTATGCTAATAAATTGATAAAAAGCATACGCTAATCTGGAATTTGTGATATTTCGATAGGCATATTTAACACAAACAAACTTTACAATTAATAATGTTAATGAAGTTTTAGGATCTAAAGCATAAACCAAAACAAATGTATAGTTGATCTATTGTAAAACTTACTGCTTAGCTGGCCTAACATTGCCCAACATCATACATACTTAATCATTATAAATCATTAAAATCAAATTGGTGAAATGGTGTAAGAAACATATAACAGAAAAACTTAGCTAAAACTTAGCATAAGTTATGATTGAAATCATCAATAATGCTTCACCAAAATCGTTTTTTATCACTATTTCCATCACCATCACCGTTCATCATCATTTTGATTTTTTTTTGTTTCCAACATCTAATAATTACTACGTGGTTAGTTTGACTATTAGGGAAACATTCTCAATTGCAGACACAGTCGCTGAAATATGTACAAAGTACATAGTTTTATGTAATTTTATTGATTGCGTTCCATAATAACCAGTAAAAAACAAAAATAATCCATCTTGGTGTACTACAGTATACTATAATGATTGTAAAACACTATTTAAAATGTACAAGTAGCCCGTGTCAGCCATACGGCTGACAAATAATTTTTCCCGCATTTTTTATATTTATTTACTAATTTTTTTTTTCAAAATTCAACCCTTTTATGCCATTCCCGTGACTGTAAGCTTTACAGTGATACCTCAGTTACCCACTCTAATTTTAGTTGGAGAGAAGGGTCTTTCCCTCTTTTGGTGAAAATATGTTGTCCAGCATAAAGATGTCCGTGTTAATTTTTTACTAATTTCAACCACCTTATGAAGCTCCCTGAACTATAAGATTTCCCATAAGATCTCATTTATCCTCGTTTTTTCTGTGGTTGGAGAGGAAGGTTCTTCCATCTTTGGTAAAAATATGTGGTTCAATAAAAAAATGTCCATGTTATTTTTTTTAAATTTAAACCCATTTATGACATTCTCCAGACTGTAAGCTTTGCAATGATACCTCATTTAGCCCAATTCGTTTTGTGGTTGAGGAGAAGGGTCCTGGTGAAAATTTTGGTGAAAATGCGTTGTCCAGCATAAAAATGTCCTATTTATTTATTATTTGAAAAATTCAACCCTTTTAAGACATTCCTTGTAATTCAAGCTTTGCAATGATATCTTATTTAGCCCAATCCTTTTTGTGGTTAAGGAGAAAGGTCATTCTTCCTTTTAGTAAAAAAACGTTGTCCAGCATACCATGTTCATTGTTCAAAAGCATGATATTCTTGCTTCACATTGGCGAATTACTCTTACCAATAAGTTTAAACCAATTTGAAGATAAAAATTTTTTCAACTTTCAAAGTCCATAGGGCCCTGTTTTTGTGAAAATATGTTGTCCAACCAAAAAAATGTTCATGCATTTTTTTTTAATTTCAACCCTTTTATGACATTCCCCTGTTTGTGAGCTTTGCAATGATATCACATTTAGCCCAATCCTTTTGCTGGTTGGGGAGGAAGGTCGTTCCTTTTTTTAGTGAAAAAACGTTGTCCAGCATTAAGATGTCCACGTTAATCTTACCAAAAAAACATCACATTTTGGTTTTACATTGGATAATTACTCTTATCAATAAGTTCGAGCCAATTCAAAGACAAAAATTTTTTTTCACTTTCCAAAATCCATAGGTTTCCTTCCCCCTTATTGTGAAAATGTTTTGTTCAGGCTAAAGATGTCCATGCAATTTTTTTTTCTAAATTTCAACCTTTTTATGACATTCTCCGGACCGTAAGCTTTGCAATGATATCTCATTTAGCCCAATCCTTTTTGTGGTTGGTGAGCAAGGTAATTCCTTTCTTTAATGAAAAAAACGTTGTCCAGTATAAATATGTCCATGTTCATTTTTCCAAAAATCATGATATTCTGGCTTTACATTGCCTAATTACTCTTTCAAATAAGTTTGAGCCAATTCTGAGTCAAATTTTTTTTTAAGTTCTAAAATCCATAGCCCCCCCCCTTTGGTGAAATCGCGTTGTCCAATATAAAGATGTCCATGTAAGTTGTTTCAAAATTTCAACCCCCTTACGACATTCCCTGGGGTATAAGCTTTCCAACGATACCTCATTCACCTTAATTCGATGGGTGGTTAGGGAGGAGTTAGGGAACACACAGACAGACAGACAGACAGACAGACAGACACACAGACATTACGTCTATTTATATATAGATGTAAAGTTAAGTACTAATTAAGTATTTTATTACTGAGCTTGTTTTTCAAGTTTTCTGCATTCCACAGAATTTTTTTTAGTGACATCCATGTGTAAATAAATTGAGTACTCAGTATTGACGCGTCCTAATTAAACCCCCATCATATAAGTATATCTGGCACCCAGCACGATATTTACTGTAATTAAACGGTAATGTTCGGTTTTTTTAATAATTACCGCGCTGGATTCCGTTTATATTTAGATAGATGTTAAATAAAAAGATGAGCGGTTTAACTATGATGTGTTTATAGGTGCATTTAATATCGTTTTTTAAATTTATTTGTCTTTAAACCCGTTTTGTTGCTGGTTATTTTTGACAGGTGTGTATGCTATGATCATCCCAATTTTTTGTTTGCAGCAAACCATTATTTCGATCCATGTTGTTCTGTGAGACATACTTAAACACAAATCTGGGACTAGAGGACCTGTTAGCATATCTCATAGCAAATAGCAGTGCCAGATTTCCTCTAAACATAGGAAGAAGGGGTAGTAAGACAATGCAGACAAACACTGATCATCAAGATCATCATTATCATCATAGTAATCAAAATAATAATCAAACCAACGTCAAAAAATTAAAATCACCTCTTATCGAAATCATTAATACCAGTATTGTCAATATAATTTTCAAAAAAAATCGATTTGTTAAGGGTTCAATTTACAAATTTCTTACAAAGTCCGTCCAGTCTGAAGTCCACCACTTGGCTGGCCATCACTTTGTACATATTGGCGTCACTGGGAATGGTCCTGAAGAGATTTGGGTATTCTGTCTTGTCGGCGAGATCTGGCTCGGAATTGGCGAATGTCACCACTGGAATCTGATAATTGGAGGAGAACAACTCGATTTCGTCAATTTGCTCCCGAGAGCTGAGCCCCACGATACCGAACACGTGAGATTCCTATGGCGTTACCACAATGGAACAATTGGAAAGTAAAACAAAAAAACAGCCCTTGAAAGATTGTTCTTAGAGCTGACTCTACAGATCAGAGTATATTAACGAGGATCAAAACAGATTATAAAAATAAGGTTGTTAAACGTATTTTAGCTGGGAGGGATTTAGGAAACTAAGAGGGTACTTCCCTACTGTCAATAAAAAGTACAACTTATACAAAAACTAAGCTGAGTAAAACAGGGTAGAAAGCACATTTGGACCAAAAGTTTCAAGATCTCATAGATTTTTAGATCTTCAGCATGTATTAAACAGAGTAATTCAATTTTAATGCCTCCTGTAACTGTAAGTGAATTGTTATTTATTTAAATTTTATACAGGTTTTTTCTAGATAAAAACGTTTTTTTACATATTTTTCTGTAGATATATGAGCATCCGGACCTCTTTTTGGAGCAGCTTCTTACTAAAATTATAAAATTTGTACTATTTTTTCAATAATTATAGAACGATCCCGTATGCTTTTTTGAATTGTTTTTGTAAACTAAAATGTTTTTAGAATATGTTAACGATAACTAAAAATGGAAATTCCTAATGAGGACTTTTTAAACATATTCCAATATCTAGAAACTTTCGGATTCTCTGGTGCAGCTCAACATTCCTGGTCAACATCGAAGTTCCAGAAGGGGAGTAGGTCCCTCCGATGCGAAATCAGAAGTTCCTGAACCTGAAGAAGCTCAATATTCCTTTTACTTGCTGATTGCTACATTTAAATGAGATTATTTTAAAATAATGTTATTATTATTCTTATTATTATTCTTATTATTCTTATTCTTATTATTATTTTTATTATATATATATATATTTTTTTTTTTTTTTTTTTTTTTTTTTTTTTTTTTTTTTTTTTTTTTTTTTTTTTTATTATTATTATTATTATTATTATTATTATTATTATTATTATTATTATTATTATTATTATTATTATATATATACTATTACCATTATTATTATTATTATTATTGTTATTATTATTATCATTATTATTATTATTATTATCATTTAATCCTTCCATCGCGGCAACGCGTCAGGCTGTAGTCG
>JASAMX010008343.1:0-37180 GCA_030248175.1 Microlaimidae sp. YZB2_3
AACACAGCAAGAAAAGTTTATAGTCTATTTATTAGATACACAATCTAAAAACAAAATTTAAAAAATCATTTTTTATTAGAAATAGCATACATCATGAATACGTAGAAATTAATCGATAAAAAAGAAGAATCAGAAATGAAGAACAAATTATACGGAATACGTGTGGATTTAGTCAATGTGCATGCATAGGTGTGCATTTTTATATGCATATGTATATATGCGGTGCGGTAATTTAAAGGAAAATACAGCAGGTAGTGTAGATATGTGTCAGCCCTTAGATCGGTAAATCGGTAAAATTACGCTTAACAAACAAACTATTTAACGTTAATTTAGTCATATTTTAACGTGTTATAATCTTTCTGTTAAGCCTAGTTTTAATGATATTTGTTTTGTAGGATCGAATTATAATAAGCTTCGTCTTAAGGTTAAGGAAAGCATTTGTATTAAAAAAATAAGCCTGTTTTATATAAAAATATTGCAAGCATTAAGCTATTTTGTTTCTAGTTTTGTCGTTTTTTCTGCTACATGTTTTTTTCTTTCTTACTGTAATTTTGTCTTTCTTTTTCTTCTTGTAAATGCTTAAAATTTTTTTTTTAATAGTATTGTAATTTCCATATTATGTATACTGACAATTAAAGTTTTTTTGTAATTTTCAAAAATTTAGATATGTATTACTGATGATGTATCCCAGCGGTATCTGAAACTTCTTATATCTTTGTGCTCAATAAACGTTTTAACTTCACTTCTTGTTGCAATAATTGCTTAGATTTTTAAAAAATGTCTTTTTTTTGATAATTTGCAAAAAATTAAAAAAATTAAATTTGATAGTTTTAAAACAAAATACAATCTATGTTTAAAATACAATTATATTCATTACGAGTGTAGTTTATTAATGTTGTAATAAAATTTTATTTTTAGCTTCAACTGCAAATGCTTCTAGCTTAAAATCATAGACGGCTTACATTAGTTTTAATAGCGCGTTTTATAATAGCTTTATAAATCTAATGTGGCAGTTCTGGTGATTACTTCTTCTTGGGATATAAATAACTTGTTGATGTGGATATAAAAAGACATAGCACAGATTATAATTAAGTGCCTGCATTTTATGTTTCATCTTCAAAATTTACTATCAAATATAAAAGGACAACAAATGGCTATATAACTATTTATATAAAACTATTTTAATATATATATATATAAAACTATTTTAATACATATAATTAAGTATTTTTGGCTGATTGCGTGGCCTTGTTCGCTCCTTTTTGGGTGCTAAGCTTTTGGTATTAATTGGCTTTTAAATTCTGTCAAATATTACAATACATTTATAATCATTGTCGACCGTTACTTTTCCTGTCCAATCGTTGATCTACTAAAGCAGAAAAATTTGGTGCCAAGAAAAACATTTCCAAATTCGTTTTCGACTTGCCTGGTTCCAAATAGACAGTTACACAGATTTTGGAAATTTTAGGTTTCGTTGCATTTCATTTAATGCCCGCAGCTTAATAAACAAGTTATATGAGTTGTCTATTTTACAGAATTCTTTGGTTTATGATATAATCTGCATCTCAAAAACGATCAACCGGATTTATTTTTAAATGCAAAAGGTGTTTTCGTGCGGTTTAAAAGTGACCGAGATGCTCACAGTGCGGGTGGTGTAGCTATCTTAATAAAATCCTTAATTATTTCATTTGAAGTAAAATTTGACGAAAAAATCCCTAGCATTGAGTCCGCTGCTGTGGACGTTGTCAGTAAAAATCCAAGATTTGTATGTTATTATTATTCTCCAAACAATCAAGATTGTAAAACACTAAAATTTTTTTGTGATTTAAATGTTCTTTTCCCC
Source organism: Microlaimidae sp. YZB2_3 (assembly GCA_030248175.1). Classification (NCBI taxonomy): domain Eukaryota; kingdom Metazoa; phylum Nematoda; class Chromadorea; order Desmodorida; family Microlaimidae; species Microlaimidae sp. YZB2_3. Next base: position 1,844 of record JASAMX010008343.1, read on the forward strand.
AAAGGTAATTTTTTAACTAATTTTACTGGGATTAAGTCCTAATTATTTCTAGGCGTGCGGTTGCTAAATAAAAATATAATGAAAACATCTGGAAAATGGAAAGATATGAAAGAACGAAGAATGTGTGGATATTGCTTAAGTTTGGACATTGATGGTTAAACTTGCATTTCTTGCTAGCTAAATTGCTAGCTCATGCATTTCTTGCTAGCTAAATTTTTGTGTCCTGTTTGTGTGTGTGTGTGTGTGTGTGTGTGTGTGTGTGTGTGTGTGTGTGTGTGTGTGTGTGTGTGTGTGTGTGTGTGTGTGTGTGTGTGTGTGTGTGTGTGTGTGTGTGTGTGTGTGTGTGTGTGTGTGTGTGTGTGTGTGAGTGTGTGTATCAAGGGAATATAGATTAAAAATTAAAAAATTCTTTTCACCTGCATTCCAAAATCTAAAAATTTAAAACCACATGTCTATTTAAAGTTACATCCATATTCCAGGTAATATGGTTTTGAATTTAAATACAATTCTAGTAAACCCTGGGGGTACAAGTTCCATACGTGTACCAAAATTTGATTTGACAGATTTAACAGTAAATACATGTTGTAAAACATTTTTAAAACCTAAATAGAACACGTAGACCTTATTTTTGTGGTTATTTTTAAGATTTAAGCTATTGGTAAAAAGTTATGAGCCAATTTATACCCAAAAAATGGCCTTTTTCAGCAAGTAAAATTAATTATGTTAAGAAAAAAATTAGCAAACTAACGAAATAAATTAAAAACTATGTTTTAACAATGTTAGTAGTCTGAAGAACACAAAAATTTCAAAAAAATTGAAAATTCGAAAGTCACATGGACCACCAAAAACATGGACAAGAAAATTTGTTTTACTTTAAACGCTAATTTAAACTTAGTTTTTCACCGATTTATTGTTCCTAAGCCTAAGCAAAACCAAAAAATCAAACAAAATTGTAATATAATTGATTTTTTTAAAATAAGTTGTTTTTCAAAAATTTTAATTTTTTCACAACTAAAATTTGGTGGGTATTTGAACGGTCACTAAAATTGGTAGTTATGATGAAAAAAATAAAAGTATATTTGTAACTACCAGACACTTGGTAATACAAAAAAAAATATTAATTCGATTAAAAGCTTAATAAAAAAATTTCTTAATAACATAAATTGTACATGCCAAAAAAGGGCAATTTTCGGGTACAAATTGGCTCCTAACTTTTTTTCAGAAACTTAAATCCGAAAAATAACAACAAAAATGAGGTCTACGTGTTTGATTTATGCTATAAAGATGTTTTACAATTTGTAATTACTTTTGAATCGGTCAAATCGAATTTTTGTACACGTATGGAACTTGTACCAACCCTGGGCCTCCAGGTAAGCGCCTTTAGCTGTAGTAATGGATTTAGGCAGATCTTGTTATAAATAGCTTTTATAAGGTAACTAATTGCAAAAATATATTTGTGCATTATTTAAAACATTATTCTTAATTTAAAAAATGATGCACAAAATAGACCGAAATTTGGAAGAAGATCAGAAGCTACAAAAACTAAAGCTTAGAACTCAAGAACATCATAATAGGGGCAAAACTTATTGAGAAAATACATTACACATATCTTCCATTGGGGTCAAATTATCATCGGTGACGGGGGAGCGCCACGAGGCGATTTAGCCCCGCGGCACCGTGCCAACCATTATAAGAGAACGTGGGTAAATTTTGAAATTCAGAACCTTCTTCTTATTCTTCTTATAATTATTATTATTATTTTTGTTATTATTATTCCAACGCTCAATCCTTAAAAGCGATATTCCTCATACGTTACTGATTTGTCAAAAATAAATATGGGCTCATTGGAAACAAGAGAGAATTACGCAACTTTCTTGGGGGGCACTTTTTTCATTTAGGTCCTTGTTATCGATTTATTGATCATAATAAAAAATTAAAAAACATCGACAAATAAAAACTCCAGCCGCACAATAACAGCCTTTTGGCAACAATAAGGATTGTACAGAGAAGACAACGAAGAGCCCTTCATAGAAACCGCAAAAAAAAGCAGAAGACAGTGCTCGGTTTTAATTTGTGCCGGAAACCAAACCAGTTCCCAGCTCCATCTACTTCAACCGCGCGAAAAACGGGGAAAACAACAAGTACTTTTTTTAATTCTTGCATTCCTGATGACAAAATTAATTCAAAGTTTTATTTAAAAAATAATAAAAGCATCGGTAGCGCGGGTACGCCACGCAGCGGTTTAGCCTCACAGCACCGTGCACACTATAATTAGAGAATGTTGGCAAATTTTTTTAAAATTTATGTTCATCTTCTTTTATTTATTATTATAATTCTAAAGCTCATTATCTTAAAATCAATATTCTTTTATCGTTCACGCGGCGATTTAACCCTGCGGTACCGCACCAACTATATTCAGATATTCTGGATAAAATTTGTAATATATGTTTATCATCTTCTTTTTTTAAATTTTTTATTCCAAAAAAATAATTGCAATCATCGGTGGCGCGGGAGCGCGCACTGCTATTTAGCCCCATGGCACTGCGACTGTACAACTATAACTATCGAGCACCTGGTAAATTTTGTAATTCATGTTTTTTTGTAAATCTTTTTCTTTTTATTATTATTTATACTTCAAAAATATAATTCCAATTATCGGTGGTGCGGGGGTTCCACACTGCAATTTAGCATACGGCAATGCGCCAACTATACTTAGAGAACGTGGGTAAATTTTGTAGTTTATGTTCATCATCTTCTTCTTATTATTATTTTTATTTTAAAAATTATAATTGCAATCATTGGCGCACGCCATCGCGCCAACTATATTTAGAGAACGTAGGTAAATTTTGTCTGGAGCGCCATTGTACCGCCCGGCCGCGCCAATTATAATTACACAACGTGGGTAAATTTAGTAATTTAAATTCATCTTCTTCTTATTATTATTTTTTATTTTTATTATAAATCACTCATCGGTGGCGCGGGAGCGCCATACGGAGACTAATTCCAACGGCATCGTGCAAACTATAAATAAAGAACGTGCATAAATTTAGTATTATGTTCTTCTTCTTCTTATTATTAATATATTATTTTTCAAACGCTTATATCTTAAAACCAGTATTCCTCCCTCGTTACTGAGTGATTAAAAAACATGGGTTCTGTGGAAATCGTAGAAAATTGCGCAATAATTCTTAGGAGCTGCTTTTTATTGATAGATAATATGTGTTTTATTGATACTATTAAAACTGCTAAAAAAAAAGTATATCTTGGCAACGGAATACTTATTAACATATGTCATAGCGCAGCTAAAACTATAGTTTATTCGGCTATTTTTTTTATTTAATTCAAAAAAGCGGTAGACTAGTCTTGAAAAATGCTCTAAGAATAGAGCAGGAAAAAGTTGAGATTTTTCTCTCGGTGTATGTTTAGACAAAAAAATGTGGACTAGTCTGAGATGAACATTATGTGAACTATAGGAAATTCGCATTTGTATTGGGCAGCTGCTCACTAAATAAAAATTTCCACTATATGATAATGATTTGTTTTTACATTGATTTAATCACACAGAACTGTTGTATTTTTTTTAGTCTGATAAAACGTCAATTGAAAAAATCATACTCACAACAATCTTCGACAAGCGCAAAATCGCCACTTTTTCAAATTTATAGTTGCTTCTTACACATATAAATATAGCCTTCTAATTGAAAAAGTGGCGATTTCGCGCTTGTCAAAATTGCTGTGAGTATGATTTTTTCAATTGACATTTCATCAGACTAAAAAAATGCAACAGTGCTGTGTGATTAGATCAATGTATAAACAAATCATTATCATATGGTGGAAATTTTTATTCAGTGAGCAGCTGCCCAAACCAAATGCAAATTTCCTATAGTTTACATAATGTCCATCTCAGACTAGTCCACATATTTTCTGTCTAACATAAGCATGGGGAAAAATAAATCTCTTTTTCCTGCTCTATTTTTAGAGCATTTTTCAAGACTAATTTACTATTTACAAATTGATATAAATTATTTATATTTCCTGAATCTAAAATTTTTTTTCTAAATTTGTATGAAAGTCTTTTACTGTTTGTTTATATTGATCACAAACCTTTTTATACTCTAATTTGTTATCACAATTTTTATGTCTACGCCATAAACATTTCTTTTTATTTTGCAACTTTTTCATATACAAGGGATATTTTTGTTTTTGAGTTTTGGTGGATATTCGTTTTAAAGGTATGTGCGTCATTATTCCTTTAAATAATACGGATTTAAAACTTTCCCACATTTCTTCACTTGTGAAACATGTCAAAAAAACCTCATCCCAAAAAACTGTCTGTAAATAAAGTAAAAGCATTTCATAATCACCATTTAAAAAATCTGGGACCCAAATGATTTTTTTGGATTGTTATTTTTATAAATCTCAACATTAAGCAAAAATTGCACTGAAATGTTATCTGAAGTGGAAACGCCTTGCAAAATTTCTAAAGAATTAGAAACTTCAAAATCATTTGAAAGAACTAAGTCAAGATAGTTTTTATTTGTAGTTGGGTTTTTAACTAACTGAGACAAGCCAACTTCTTGAAAAAACAAAAACCAATCACGTTCATTTTGATATTCGAATTAACTTTTGGAATTGACCAGTCAAAACTGGAAAGGTTGAAATCCCCACCTAAAATTAAAGCTCCTTGATAATTATCAATTAAATCACGTAAAAGCTGAAACATATATTGATCCTGTCGAGTTGACGAAAACGGTTTGCGATAAACGCAAATAATTCAAACTTTAGAGTTAAAAAAAGATAAGTCAACCGCACCAATTTCTACGTTTTCATACTTGCTATTAATATTTACCGGAATTGCATTTAAATTAGCTTCAGTAAAAATATAAACTCTTCCGCCTTCGGAATTTAATCTGTCCTTTCGGAAAACATTATATTTTTGAAATTTATTTATCATTTCATCACTTACTGTCTCATTTACCCAGGTCTCTGTTATCATCAAAATATCACAATCACCCTACACAACATCTTGACCTGAAACTAAACAGTTAAATTCTGGTAAAGCATTTTTTAAATATCTACCATTAAAGCATAAAGTTAATAATTTATTAACGCATTGATAAGAGTAATCGACTCGCGTTAAGTAATATTAAGAAGATAAATGTTTTATTTCTTTTTTTATTTGCAAATCAAACATATAGAGGTTTCCGTTGTCACCATAGCGAATGACCACGCGTCTATTATTACCCTCGCTCATGGTTTTTTTTTCAAATACAATAGCCGGTTTTGCTCCTCAGGCTGATCTTCCGTTAAAGACGATTGGACGTACACCTTACTGTAACGGTCGAAACCATTAAGGTTTCCTTCTGACCGAATCATATTATTTCTTACGCGTTTGGAGGCAAAACGAATTTTAATTAATCTAGGATAATTAGAATCAGCTTTTTCTGACCGAAAGTGTTCATAAATTGACACTGCTTCTTTTCCATCAAAAAGAGTGTTAACCAGATCTTGAACATGTTTCTGTTCCTCTTTCGCGTTTGCAGGTCCTTTTAACCCAGAGACAACCATAAACGTTGAATGATCAGTTGCGGAATCTAACTTCTCCATGTTTGCTTGAATCAAAAGGAGCATCAGACTGAAAACTTCCTCACAAATTTTGCCTACCAACTCTGGATTAATTTTTTGGTTAGTTTCCAGGTTATCAATTCGAGTGGATAGTTTAATTTTTTCTACCTCTCAGATCCGTTTTTTTTATTTTCTAACTCTAATATTCTCCTTTGGAAGTCCGAATTTTCTCTTTCTAAGCGTTCAAAATCCTCTTTTTTTTACCATTTTGGAATATTAAAGACTTAAAGAGTTAGTTCAAAACTTAAATAAATCTGAGTGTCAATTAGGTACGGTATAGTGACGTCTTGGGCAGTTTCAACAGAATTGAAAAATGGCGAAATAGTACAAATTTATTCCACTTAAATAATTGTTTAGCTAGTTAAGAAAATAATTAAAAAAAATTAAACATAAAAAACTGTAGAAATTCACTAAAACTTCTTTTTATTTCATTTTTCTTCTTAAAATAACCCAAAATCTATCAGTAAAATTATAAAAAAATAATATTTATTGAGAAAAAATCTTTTCACACCTGCCACGTACATCATGCTTCGTGCTAAGCAGCAAATCTAGTAACTTCACTAGTAAGTTAATGGTCTAAAGTTTTATGAACTAATAAGTTAATGGTCCGAGATTTCAATCTAGTAAGTTAAGTAGTAAGTTAATTTTCTAGTTAATAAACTAGTAAGTTAACTAAAGATAAACCCTATCAGGGTGAAAAAAGATGAGTGGTAAAGTAACCACTCGTTCTTTGAGAAAATATCACGTGCAGAGAAACACATGACGTAACTAAATAATAATTGGTTACATAACCGCTAAAAACTTTTTTAAAAATTTTTCTCGCTTACAGGTTTATTGTTTATTTCTTCCTGGCGGAGAGCGGTTACGCCCTTAATTTCAGCCTGGAAGATTTTAGCTTTAGTAAGTTAATTTTTTAAAATCAAAAGCTAGTAAGTTAAAAAGTAAATTAATTTGGCGTTAATTTGCATTATTATACTAATTATTTAATCAAATTTGACAAAAAAAGAAAAACGAATGATTTTCACGTAAGAAATATTTTGCCTAAAGTGTGGTTTAATTTGCATAAGCATGGTTATTGTGCAGCTGATAAAAATAGTTGCGAACGCACATTCAACCTAATTGTTTTCCAATTATTTCTTTGTTTCGTTTTCGTTTTCTTATTCTTATTCCTTAATTTATCCATTAAAAATTGTTACTTATATCAAATCCATTGAAAAAAATTGTGAATTATATCAAATACCAACACACCAACAAAATAATCGATTTTCATAAAAACTATATAAATAACTATTATATTCAGTTTTATTTTGGGAATATGATTAGACAAAAAAAGGATTTGTAATTATCCAAGTTTAAGAGAATAATATTGAAAAAACCTTTCCAAAATTTTGACAACCGCGAAATCGTAACTTTTTAACTATTCAAATCAGTAGAAATTTTATTTTTTAGCAAAAAAACATAAATAAGATAAAAAAGTAGCGTTTTTGGGATTGTTAAAAATTAATGTTTATTTTTGTCATATATTTTGTCGAATTTAAGACAAAACATACAAGGAGAAGTTTGAAGTTTTAGGGCAAACGTTTGCGGCTGACACGGCTTTTTGTAATAAAAAAGTTTTCACCTTAGAATTTTTTTAGCTTTAAAATGTCATATAGTATTTGTGATCACGTCATATAAGTTTTGCTCCGTGGGATACGTTGTCTGAGGTGTAGCGCCAAAACAGGGTTTCAAAATGTAGGTGTGAATATGGCTAAAAGAATGCCGCGCGGGCCGGTTATGAGAAAGGCGCGGGGTGTTATTAGACATAAATGCCTGCGTCCCTTTATGCGCGCGGTGTCCTTTGATGCGCACGGAATTCCGTTTAGAAAAATGGATTTTGACAAGGGTGACAGGAGCTGTGGCGATCAAACGTGCGGCGGTCTCTGGGCGATCAAGTGCGCGGCGATCAAGTGCTGGCGTTCAAATTTCCTAGAATTTTCACCTCACTCTCCTCAGATGTTAAAACGGAGTTTAGTTTTTGGACCGCTCGTGTGCCATTCATTTCAAAAAGAATTTTAAAAATTTTCAAAATAACGCTTTGTTTCCGCTATTTTTTTTAAAACGTTGAACAAAAAACGAGACTGATTTATGATCAGCAGGAAACGAAGGTATTTTTGCTTTTTAGGTGGAATATTGACGATATAACAAAAAAAAAAATCGTGTGGTACTTGTGCTGCTTTGTAAAATTTTAAAATCTTGTCCTGATTGAAAAGACTAAGTTATAGGCACATAAAACCTAGCTGATTTCGATGATTTATTTAATCTTCTATATGACAATACCTTTAAAATAAAAACTTGAGCTTAAAAGAAAAAAGAAGTTGTATTGGGTCCGTCTGACTGGGTGAAAATGATAAAATCAGCTCAAATTAGTTCGCCGTTTGAAATTCGTTATGTAGAACATTTCTTAACAGACAATTTAAAATCTGATGGCACTCCTCTGATTAAAGTTAACAATTTCTTAACAGACAATTTAAAATCTGATGGCACTCCTCTGATTAAAGTTAACAATTACAAACATATTCTCAATCCAGATGTGCAAAACTTTGGCATTTGTGACATACAAGGAATTCTTTTTAAAGCTTCTGGAACAAAAATCCGTTCATCAATGCGCTTGGACGAATTGGCTTGGCTTGGACGACGCTTGGCTGAATTGGGGGCGTAAATGGTGCACAAAGGAAGCGGCCTAAAGTCCATTTGCGAATTTCTTTTTATATTACAAGTCTTCTAAACGCCTCTTATCATAACCGTTTAAGCGCTGTGCCAGCATTATGGCGGCATTATAGTGCGTTTAAAAACTACTTTTATTTCTGCTCAGGACTGTATGTCTACTAACGATGGATAAGTGATCTGGGGTCGTATGCTGAAGGTTTAATCGGACTTAAAGTTAATCTGAGATTAGCGATTGTCGACACACAGTAAACATACTGGCAGTATGAATTAGATAATCTAGTTTAACGAATTTAATCTGGGGTGGTATGCTGAAGGTTTAATCTAACTTAAAATTAATCTGAGATTAGCGATTGTCGACACACAGTAAACATACTTACAGTATTGATTGAATAATCTAGGTTAACCGAGTTAATAGACTTAATCTCAGATTAAAAATCCGAGATTAGCGGAAAAAACCCGCAAATTTTTAATCCACCTCCGGAGGTGGTTTAAAAATTTGCATAAATTAATAATTTAATCTTGAGTTAGTGACGATTTAATCCGAGATTAAGTCTTAATCTCAGATTAAGTTCGTTAACCTAGATTATTCAATGATACTCTTAGTATGTTTACCGTGTGTCGACAATCGCTAATCTCAGATTAACTTTAATTTAGATTAAACCTTCAGCATACCACCCCTGATATTAATTTTAATATCAGATTAAATCGTCACTAACTCGAGAATAAATTATTAATTTATGCAAATTTTTTAACCACCTCCAAAGGTGGATTAAAAATTTGCGGGTTTTTCTCGCTAATCTCGGATTAGTGGGGATTTAATCTGAGATTAAGTCTATTAACTCCGTTAACCTAGATTATTCAATCAATACTTTTAGTATGTTTACTGCGTGTCGACAATCGCTAATCTCAGATTAATTTTAAGTCGGATTAAACCTTCAGCATACCACCCCTGCTTAAATAATCTTATGACTAATTAACAATCTTCAAAACTTTTTTGTCAGTGCATTGTTTTTTTAAAAAGATCATAATTCCAATGATTTTGTAATTTTAACAATTTTCAAAATTGCTACTTTATTACTAAGAAGGCAGGAATGAGTTAAAATTAAAATCAGTGTTTTTTACGTTTAAAAATGTACAGTTAAAAAGACAAAACATCATAATACGTTTTTGATTAAAAGTTGAAACTGCAGCTAAACCAATTTTTATTTTTAAATTTAAATGCGCCTTTGTTGATATATAAAGCCAGTTCGCACTGGACTGGCAGCTGATAGGTGACGCACAGTCCACACCCTTCATACTGCAGCAACAATGATGGTGTAATTATGTAATCGCGTGCGTTCACTATCCACTGCCGATCGAGGGCAAACCGGCCATTAATTTTAAGTTTATTAAAAGATTGTAGAATATTTTTAGTGAAACTATGGTTGAATTATATCTGGCTGACGCTGAAAAATAGAATGCAGACATGAAAGGACCAATTAAAATTGTGCGGTAATGACGTTTGTTTTAAAAAAACCAATAAGAACGCAGAATTTTTTTAATTCCATTTTTTTCACAAAAAATACAAAAATTAACCAACTTTAGCCCTTAAAAAATTTGCATTTAGGTTACAAATTAGGCAATTTAATAAATATTTATTAAAGTACAGTTTTTAATCTTTATTATTAATCCGCTTTAGTAAAAAAATTTTGAATGTTTTTGTTGTAAAATAGTCGATTCATTACTGCAAATATCGCGGTCAGCTAGATTTTTTTGCCTATAAAGATTAAGTTTTTCTTAATGGGACTTTTTATTTAGTTTTTATGTTTAAAAATTTTCTACAACTGTTTTTGTGTGACAATAACAAGTTTTATTTATTGTTTTTGCAATATATCTTAGTTATTTTCAACTAGTTTTCTATAACTCTTCTGTTTTATAAATTTTAGCTTCATGTTCACAATAAAAATTATATTATAGGCAAAAAGAATCTAGCGGACCGCGAGATTTACAGTATTGAATTGACTAATTAACAACAAAAACATTCAAAATTTTTCACTGAAGCGGATTAATAACAAAAAATAAAAACTGTATTTTATTAATTATTTATTAAATTACCTAACTTGTAACCTAAATGCAAATTTTTTAAGGGCTAAAGTTGGTTAATTTTTGTATTTGTTGTGAAAAGGTGGAATTAAAGAAAATTCTGCGTTCTTGTTGGTTTTTTTTAAAAAAAAACGTCATTACCGCACAATTTTAATTGGTCCCTTCATGTCTGCATTCTAATTTTTAGCGTTAGCCAGATATAATTCAACCATAAAAAGAATTTAATAATTTTGTTGTATTGTTGCCTAAATAACGAATTTTGAAAAAAAAGTTTATAAAACAAAGTAGATGAGTTTTAGGGTGAGAGACAGTCGCGGAACAGGACAATCCTGAGACACGACGGTCAAAAAACGCGACGGTCCCAAGACGTGAGTCTCGAGACAAGACGGTACTAATACACGACGGTCCTGAAACACAGTCCCAAAATACGACGGTCCCAAGACAGAACGGTCTTGATTTAAAGACATGACATTTCCGAGACAGGACACTCCTCTAAGCTTAAGTGATAAAAATGGCATGAACACTAGTATTGTTTTTATTCCCAAATATTCATAATATCCATGTAATATGTGCTATTTAAAGAAGAAATATTCCTTGAATTTAATTTTTTAAATAAATAATCAAAATGTAAAACTCAGTGCAAATAAATGCATTTTAGTCGTTTATTTTATATTGTTTATTGAGTTTTTAAAATCTTGTGTGGCAAATATATGTAAAAAAATCAAAAAGTAGATAAATTTTGGTTTGGACAAGCAATTGCCAGTTCAACTCGATTTTTACCATTGTTTAATTTTGACCAGTTTTAGTCAAAAATCAAACGTTTGGTTAATATTAGCGATAGATTGTCCACGAGGAAAAAGTAGAGTAAAAATGAAGACAAATGCGAAGGAAAAAACTTTTATTCTGTTAAAAATCATGCTCTAATTGAAACATTTCGACAATACCGTTTATCATTATCAATCAGCTAAAATATAGAAATATGTGAATAAAATTTTTAAATACACAAAAATGCAATGAAACACTAAATTACATAAACAAAGTTAAAATGGATTGGGTTTTAGAAACGGTTGATACATTTTTAAAAAAATTTAAACTGGAAATGGATTAAGAAGATTTTAAAATTTAGTAAGACAGTAATTTTTTTGAAACTAAAAGGCTAAATTTAAAACAAGAAGTTAGGCTAAAATAAAAGATTTTTGTAAAAATGATAATGCTATAAATATGGTAATTTTAAAGCTACAAATAAATTTTAAAACAGGAGAATAATAAGAAAACGTGTAAAACTTTGGTAAGGTTGGACATAGGAAAAGATAAAAGGAACCTTGTTAGGAGATAAGAAGGTAATAAAAAAGTTACCAGACACTGGGTATGGGGGAGAATTGTTTGACGGTTAACACGGCGCGCTGACTCACTCAAAGAGTCCGGTGAGTGCGGCCTGCAGTGATATATTTTATACTGGTAGTCTAGATTTGTTTATATTAAATTTTAAACTATTACTTGATTTATATTTAAAAATATAAAGTTTATAAAATTATACTGCAGGTTATTTTTCTTAAAAATGCGGCATAATTAATTTTCTCAGCAAAATAAGTTGTAACAGATTAATTTTTTTCCCAAAAGAGAAAAAAGGGGTTTTCACATATGGATAAAAGGTGTTGACCGATTGTTTTGCCTGTAGGGCACATAATTTAGATTTTCTTCACTAAGAAGGGTGTTATGCTGCCGTTAAATTTCTCAGCCACCCGGTCATTACCTGTCCCACAGACAAAAGGGTAAACGCGCGCCCCCTTTAAAACCAGAGTATAATCCATCACTCCTACACCTAAGACATTAATCTCAGCGCTCCTTCTTCTAAATCAGCCTTTAATTACCAAATTAAAAATCAACTAGTACTAGGACCAGGATTAGATTTACGTAAAATTCTTGACTTTTAACTAGTACTATACTACTTAACGTTTGGGATAAATAGTACTAGACTAGACTAGAAAAAAATCCTGGAATACTTTTATTTGTATTTTAAAATATCAAAAAAGCGCATTTTTAAACGTCTTCACTTGCTGTTTTAGGCAATAAATCGAGGGTTTTTCTAGGGGAAACGCAATATCTCGGCAAATACTGCACCAATCTTAACAATCAAAGTATCAAATTAAAAAACAAATAGTGGCCGCTTTTTTTGAGTGCAAATTTTGTAACTTAAATTTTATGCATGATAAACAAATTTACAAATACAAAATTATAAAAAAAACCCGCATATTTGGGGGTCATATCTCATGAACCGCTAAAGATTTTTTGATGAAAAACATTTTGTGCGCTATTGGGGGCAGGATTAAGTTTTTCACAAAAAATCAATCAAATCGAGAACAAAATGTTTGACTTTGTACTAGTGCTGCAAAAAATTGGATTTTCAATTATTTTAAGTAAAAGTAAAAGTAATTTGTGACTTTTTATTTAAAAAAGGTTAATATTTATTTAATTTAAGTAAAATGAAAGTAAAAGTAAAGGATAAGTCAAACCAAATTTAAATATTTTTATTCTAGAAAACAAAAATAAACTGTGTATCACTGTGAACCGATCACGCTTCGGCAACAATACAAAACCATGTGTTAATCTAGAACATAACTCAAAGGCTTAATGTTTTTAAGCTGTAGGAATGAACATTAAAATACTTTTTTAAATATTGTTAATTTTTGTTTAGACCTGGGGTCGTATTCTGATGCGCGGTTAAAAGTTACCCCAGGGTAACTTTTTTTTACGTGGATTAGGATGCGAGCGAAAAATAAATTTTACCTAGGTAAAAGTCGGGTTAAAATTTTTCTATTGTTTTAAGAATAAGAATTTATCCAACTCGAGAGGTGGGTAAATATTTTCTCCGTAGGATTAATTTAATAAAAAATAAAATACGCGCATTGATTAAATTTTTTATTTTGCACGAGGTGGCGAGGAAAAACATTAAAAAAAATTCAATGCAATCATTTTCTATCCCATATGCGGCAGGTTTATTTATTTACAATATATATTTATTTTTGTTATTTTCATTGAAATGTATTTCTTGGGGTAAATATAAGGGTTTCTTCAGAATGCGACCCCTGTTTTTTGATAAACTACCCCTGTTTTTTTGATAAAGTTTTTAAACAACCCGGTTTAAAAAAAGATTTTTATGCGTCTATTCTGCTTAAGGATTTTTCTAAATTTATAAGGATGTCCTCGCATGTGGTCTTGATTAAGTGTAAAAAATTCGTTAGCATTTAAGTTTGAAAAACCATACTTTATTTTGTACCATTCAGTAAGATTAAATATATTTTAACGATCTTGAAATTTTTTTAAATCTAAAAATTTTTACTCTTCCTTTGGAAACCATTTTCAGACCACATTTATGAAATATTCGTCAAGTAAAAGATTTTTTTAACCAACGCTTTCAAACAATCTTTTTGTAAGTAAGGATTCCACACAACACTGGCATATTCTGGCTGCAGCCTAACATAAGTGGTGTAAGCTCGAAATAAATTTTCTAACGAGTTTGAAATAAAGGCTAGAAAAATCAAAGCATATGTTTGCAAAGTTTTTTATAATTATTTCGCAATGATCTGAAAATATTAGAGTTTCTGACACATAAACCCATAAAGCTTTTATCAAATTCTTAAATATTTCTCCATCTATAGGATTTTGAAGCATCTATAGCATTTTGTCAATTTCTTCAATATTTCTAAATCTATTGACGATTTTACCAAGTCATTGCGGTATTCATGGGGCCATGTGAAACTTAACATATGGACGGTTAAAAAAATAAATGAATTAAAAAAAATGAAAAAAAGGCAATTTAGAAAAAAAATTCTTTAAATAAATTTAAAGGAAATACTGCAAAACAAGTTTGTAATTTGTAACAAGTAGTTTGTGTTTTGCTTATAAAACTAGCCATAACTCACGAACCCATAAAGCAATTGTAAAAAGTAAACTATCATTGAACTTGTCAAAAACTGTAACATTTAATGCTGTATTTAGTTTTAACTATTCTGAGATTTTTTATTATAAGTTAAAACTATCTAATAATTTACACAATTGTTAATCAAAAATTATTTTCATATTATTGTATTTTAAAATATATTACGAATAAAATGATACTTGAACCTTAAAAATTAATTGATTATTTAAAGAGTTACGACTATTTGTATATAGCGCTAATGTTAAAGTCGACCAAATAATAACCGCATTTTTTATTGTTAAAATTAAATGGTTTTCCACACTAGTGGAAGAAGACCCCAAAGCTAGCACCATGTTCTCAAAGACAAAATCACATTCCTGTCTTTCAACGTAGCTCGGGTCTACCGCTGATTCCTCTGTTTGGCGTGCAGCGGAGGACGGGAACACGGTAGCGGCGTTAGAAGTCGATGGGCCACCGTCGAGGTGATAGGCCGGCTCAAAATTGGATATTTGAGCGTGGTTTTCCACGCTAGTGGGAGGAAGCCGCGAAACTAGCACCGTGTTATTGAAGACAGACTCACTTTCCTGTCTTTCTACGAAGCTCGGGTATGCCGCTGATTCTTCTGTTTGACGTACAGAGGAGGTTGGTATCACAGTAGCGGCGGAAGTAATGGGTTGGCCGCCGTCCTAGTGATGGGCCGGCTCAACAGTGGATATTTGAGCTGTTTCGGTGGGTGCGTCGTGACGAGCTGGGTGCTCTGGCAAGAGAGGAGGTATTTGATTCTCAGTTTCACGGGTGTCTAAGACCATGGGGATATTTGTACGCAGTATGCGATTTAGAGTAAAGCGTTTCATATTTAACGATTTGAGACGCTCGTGTGGTGAGAAGAAGGTACCTTAGGGTAGACAGATAAGCTAGAGATCGTAGAAACGAGCTAAAGGCACTATGCCAAAGTATAGTAAGTGATAGGGTTAAATATATCTGTGTTATATGTGATGTGTTAAGACTGCTTTATGGTCTAAAATTAGCCGTGATTCATAGGAACCAAAACTGAAATAGACACATAAAGCTGGAATGCTAATACCAACTCATAGGAGTTTAAAAGGCGACACGTGTTTCGGAAAAGACCTCGTCAGGCCAAATATTAACATTCCAAATTGAAATGTGCAGTAAGATGTGTGGGTAATGGATTATATACACGACGGTGATGTGTGCGTCGTGGGGGCGGTGATTTGACGAGACGGGAAAAGCTGCTAGAAAAGCTGGTAAGAGCTAACTTATTAAACAAGTTTAGCTTTGTGGTTAAGTGGTTGAAAACGTGCCTTGGGAAAGAGCCTAAAGCTGCACTTTAGTTAAGGTGACTAGGCGTGGTGCGTTAAAAGATTGATGAGGGAATGAGTGATGAGCGAAAGGTAACACTTTATGATGTTTTTGGAATAGCCTATGGGTGGCTGCTTGAAGACATAGGCTTTTGTGCGTGGACGAGGAAAAAGAAAGAAAAAATAAGGTAAAGCAAGCGTGCGGGTGGTTAAGGGTAAAGAGCGCAGGTTACTTGGTGAAAGATGCGAAGCCGCGCAAGAAAGACCGAACTTTGTATAACAAAGTGCTTAGCGACAAGGGCGCTTGGATACGTAGGCGAGAAGAGAGATGCGGCCGCCTGGGAGAGCGGGTTGCGCGGGGCGTTACTACGCGACAAAGGCAGATGCGTGCGTAGGCGAGGGAAGGGGTAGAAACATGTGCAGAGGGTGGTAAAACCCGAAAAACTCCGAATATGGGAGAGAGCAGTTGAAAACTAACTGCGGTAGGGATAGTAGGGTACCACGAGTGCCGGGGCTGAATGTGAGCCACAAGCCGAATGTGGGCTAAGGGTCGAATATAGACCGGGGCTGAATGTGAGCCTGTTAAGCTGAAGGTAATGAATTACCTTGTGGGTAGACAGCTTAGAGGAGAAAAACGGCAAGGGTAACCACTACTGGGTTGAACACATGTTATGCTATTAAACTGTAATGTGGTAAGAGAATATTATGCGGTTTTTATGTGATGTAATGCCGATCCTGTCGGCCGTATGATGTAGCTATCTCAACGAATATTAGAGTTAAACTCTAAATCCGTATTTTTGACAGAAAAGAAAATTTTTTAATAAGACTTTTTGGCCGAAAAAAAACATTCTCCCAAACGAATAAACGAGTAGGAAAAATGGATTTTGGAGCGAAAAAAAGAAAGCAAGAAAGACCGTTTAGCAATTGAAAAGATAGAGAAAAAAGTCAAATTAAGTCAAATTGTACCATTCAGTAAGATCAAATATATTTTAACGATCTTGAAGTTTTTTTAAATCTAAAAATTTTTACTCTTCCTTTGGAAACCATTTTCAGACCACATTTATGAAATATTCGTCAAGTAAAAGATTTTTTTAACCAACGCTTTCAAACAATCTTTTTGTAAGTAAGAATTCCACACAACACTGGCATATTTTAGCTGCAGCCTAACATAAGTGGTGTAAGCTCGAAATAAATTTTCTAACGAGTTTGAAATAAAGGCTAGAAAAATCAAAGCATATGTTTGAAAAGTTTTTTTATAATTATTTCGCAATGATCTGAAAATATTAGAGTTTCTGACACATAAACCCATAAAGCTTTTATCAAATTCTTCAATATTTCTCCATCTATAGGATTTTGAAGCATCTATAGCATTTTGTCAATTTCTTCAATATTTCTAAATCTATTGACGATTTTACCAAGTCATTTGAACCTTAAAAATTAATTGATTATTTAAAGAGTTACGACTATTTGTGTATAGCGCTAATGTTAAAGTCGACCAAATAATAACCGCATTTTTTATTGTTAAAATTAAATTACTAATATAATAATAAATTTAACACTAAAATTTTGACTTTTGCTATTTTATATAATCTTAGAGCAAGATTTTGTTTGTTTTAGCTGATGAAATTTGTGGTTTAGTGCTGAAGTTGCTTAGAGTTAACTTTAAAATATATAAATAAAACTCAGCACTCAAAGTCAAAATTTGACACTTCTTACAAAAAAAAAATACTCCTTAAATTGTCTAAAAAATCCAGAGTTGAAACTTAACTGCCAATTAACCAAAAAAACTTTAAATGTACAAACTAAAATAAAAGAACCCTGGTTTTTTCGTTGACTTTAACTTTAGCACTATATAAATTTAATCACAACTCTAGAAATCACAAATTAAACATTACAATTTAGCTATCATTTTATTTTTTATATTCGTTAGAGAACAATAGTATCAAAATAATTTTTGATAAACTATTGTGTGAATTATTAGAAAGCTTTAACTTATGAATCAAATTAAAAATTTCGAAATAGTTTAAACTAAATACACCATTAGATTTTAAAATATTTGACGAGTAAAATAATGGTAAAATTTACAATTACAATTGCTTAATAAGTTCGTGAGTTATGACTGGTTTTATAAGCAAAACATTAATTACAAACTTGTTTTGCAGTATTTGTTTTCAATTTATTTAAAAATTTTTTTTTAATTCCCGATTTTAATTTTTTTTAAATTTGTTTTTTTTTAACCGTCCATGTGTTAAGTTTTACATGGCCCCCTGAACACCGCAATGACTTGGTAAAATCGTGAATAGGATTCTGAAAACTTAATTGTTGGGTTTTATTTTTAATATGCAACACCTAACATTTTCTTTAGTGAACATGCAAATTACAGTCTTTACACCATCTAATTATTCTGTTTAAACCTCCCTGTAGATTGATAATAGTTTGTTTCTGGGCGCCTTGCACTGAAACTTGTAATAAACATAAGATATAGCTAGGGATCGACCGAGCAGGGTTTTTGCTGAAGTCAGAGCCGGGGCCGGGGCCGGAGTAGCGAAATTTGGATTTGTTTGGGCCGGGGCCAGGGTAGAAAATTTTGCCCCGGCCGCGACCGGGACCGGGACCAGGGTCAGGGCAGGCTAAAATTTAGCAAAATTTGTAATTTTGGTCATCTTTCAAAAAAATTGAATTTTTTATTGTAAATTATTTGTTTTCGGAACTTAATAGTGTTTTAGAAAGTAAGCACTTGTGTAATGGAAAATACTAATTTTTTAATACACAAAAGTTTTTTTAAAGGAAGGATAAAAAATTTATTTTAATATTTTGATGTTTGTTAAACCATAAATATTATTATTTTATTTACACAGTAATAGGTTATTGTATAAACTTTTATGTAAGTATTAGCAATATATTCAAGTTTAAAGTAATATTATACCTAATTCCGCTAACCATTTTTATTACTTTTAAAGAATGTTCTACAAATAGAGCAGCAATTAAAGCACTTTTATACGGGAAGTATGTTTTGATTAAAAAAGCAAAACGTGTTAAAGGAAGTAAATTTAAAATTAGATATACCAATATAAAAAAACCAATAAAATTATTTGATAGCGAATTTTTTTCATATTATTTATGAAGTTTCTTTATATTCATAAATCGAATACGTTGATAATTGGCGAAGTTTAACCCTAGATTTAAGGAATGTTAGTCTTGAAAAATATTATTTTAAAGAAGTGTCTTTTTTGAACTTCAATTACATGCCTCTATTTAACATTTTACAATCTAAACATACAAGAGGGGTTAAAAGCACTTTTTTTATTTTAAATTCTTAGAGCAATTTTAAAGATTTAATACCACGCTTTTAAATTATAAAAAAATTTCTTGAATTTTAAAAACTAAAATAATTATATTGCGATTACAGGCGAATACGTTTGTTTTTTAGTTTGTTTTGATTGCTAGTTTTAGTCATTTTAATCAATGGTCGGAACTTTCGTCCTTTGCGCTACGTCTTTCACTTAGTGTTATTAAAAGTAATGATTTTCGAGTATTTAGTAAAAGCAAAAGTAATTTGAGAAATTTTAATTTCAGTAAAGTAACATTAAAAGTATTTTGTGATTCTTTTTTAACCTTGGGATTCTTTCCACTGCAAATTCGTAGAACGGATTCCGCGCAATCGCTGCTCATTACTAAACTTGGCGACGAAGATGAAGATGAGACATAGTTTAATATTGATCAGCACTGACGCGGAATACCTTCTGCGGATTTTCAAGGGGTTAATTTAAGTAAAGTAAAAGTAACGGTCAAAATTTTATTCAGATAAAGTAAAACTAAAAGTAAGACCTATTTTTTAAAGTAAAAATAAGAGTAAAACATGATAAAAGTAATTTTGAAACGGAGCAAAGCACCAGTTTTTGGTACTCTAGAGTTTACTTCAAATTGTTTTACAATATTTATGTATAAATTTTTATTTCAATAAGTTTTTTGGTCTTAGCGGATTAAAAACTTTTTTTGCCACTCATTTTACAACAAGACCATATGGAGTCTACTCGTTGAAATTACTTAATATTCACTTTGATTAATGTAAGTATTTGCACGAAAAAATCCGAGTAAGAGTAAAAGTAAAAGTAATTGAAATTTTAAACATCAAGTAAGAGTAAAAGTTAAAGTGAAATTTAAAGTCTATAAAAGTATAAATAAAAGTAATATAAAATCATTCAAAAAGTGAAGTACTTTTTACAACACTACTTTTAACATCTCGTGTTCGGAAAGCTCACTTTTAAACATCTCATTTTCGAATAACTCGTCTTTTAGATAGGATTTTGTAAATGCATTTTCAAAAAGGCGAGTTTTCTCCCAAAAGAAAAAGTTTCACGTAATTTGTAGGCTTCGCTTAGGTCTGCGAAAAACTATGGTGTTTGTTTACTCTTTAAATTAAAGAACACATCAGTAAATAAAAATTTACTAGAATAAAATTTTGCATGATTTCTGCGTTTTACTTAAGCTTAGTGTTTCGGTCTTCAAGAAAAAACCATTTATTCAAAGTTTATCATAAAAACATTTAACTTGATTTTTAGGTTTTGCTAAGGCTTAAATAAAAAATGGTTTACATTCCACTGTTCAAGTCGTTAAATAATAAAAACTTTGTAAAAGTACGTTTTTAAAATCGCACTTAAAAGATAAGTTTTCTGAAAGCGAGAGATGTAAAAGACGAAAATTCCGGGAATTTTTTGATCAGCTTACTTATCTTTAGCCAAAAATTATTAAATCAATGTCACGAGAGCTTTTTCAATGAAATTGTTTTTGCGCAACTTTTTGTAAGTTCTTGGGATTTATCTAAAACTTAATTTCAAAAAAAAATTCCTATTATACATTAAGTTTTTGAAAAAAAATGTGCAGGAAAAAAACGCAACATAATACATGAGACTTTCTGTGATATACCAATGATTTTTTGCGCAGGGATTTTTCTTGTTCTCAATGCTTGTTTTTTTGTGTATCGCATTTATATGCAAAAGTGGAAGATAAATCCCAATATGCGTTGCGACACATGTTAAAAATCGGTGCGCCTGAAAAGTAGGAAAAATGGCGGGGTTTTAGTATTAAATTAGCACACGTACGAATTTTCAACAAATTTTGGTAATTTCTGCTAATTTGGTAATTTTCCAGCAACCATTACCATTTTCTGCTAATTTCTGCTACGCAGCGATTTTATAAAAGGGTAAAAAACGGGTTTTGGTGTACCAAATATCGCTGTGCGAGAAAATCTTTATTGAATGCACAAAAAGTTGCTTGCGCGTGACAAGTTACATGTTCAACGTTGCTTGTTAAATTTAGGTAAAAATTACTGTACGGCCGAAAATTTTTTTGGGTTATATATTTTTAATATAAAAAAGTAGCCCGTGTCAGCCATACGGCTGACAAATAATTTTTCCCGCATTTTTTATACTGATTTTTACTAATCTTTTTTTTTAAATTCAACCCTTCTATGCCATTCCTGTGACTGTAAGTTTTACAGTGATACCTCAGTTAACCCACTTTATTTTGTCATTGGGAAGAAGGGTCTTTACCTCTTTTAATGAAAATATGTTGTCCAGCATGAAGATGTCCATGTTAAAATTTACTAATTTCAACCCTCTTATGATGCTCCCTGAACTATAAGGTTTCCCATAATACCTCATTTACCCCAACCTTTTTTAGTGGTTGGGTAGAAAGGTCTTTCCCTATTTGGTAAAAATATGTTTTCCAGTTACCCCAATCTTTTTAGTGGTTGAATAGGAAGGTCTTTCCCTATTTGGTAAAAATATGTTTTCCAGTATAAAGATCTTAATATGATTTTTAAAATTTCAACCGATTTATGACATTCTCCAGACTGTAATCTTTACAATAATACTTTATTTAGCCCAATCCGTTTTGTGGTTGGGGAGAAGGGTCCTTTTTTGTCAAAATGCGTTGTCCAGCATAAAAATGTCCTTGTTATTTATTTTTTGAAACATTTAACCCTTTTACGACATTCCTTGAAACTTAAACTTTGCACTGATATCCCAATTAGCCCAATCGTTTCCCCCTTTTTAGTGTAAAGATGTCTATGTTCATTTTTCCAAAAACATGATATTCTGGCTTTACATTGGCGAATTACTCTTATCAATAAGTTTAATCCAATTCAAAGATAAAATTTTTTTCAACTTTTAAAGTCCATAGGGCCCTTATTTTGTGAAAATGTGTTGTCCATGCGATTTTTTAAAATTTTTAACCCCTTTATGACATTGCCCTGTCTGTAAGCTTTGCAATGATATCTCATTTAGCCGAAGCCTTTTGCTGGTTGGAGAGAAAGGTCGTTCCCCTTTTTAGTGAAAAAACGTTGTCCAGCATTAAAATGTCCATGTTAATCTTACCAAAAACATAGCATTTTGGTTTTACATCGGTTAATTACTCCTATCAAAAAGTATAAGCTAATTCAAAGACAAAAACTTTTTAATTTTCAAAATCCATAGGTTTTCCCCTTTTGTGAAAATTTTTTGTCGAGGCTAAAGATGTTCATGCTAAATTTTTAATCTCTTTATGACATTCCCCGGACTGTACGCTTTGCAATGATATCTCACATAGCCCAATCCCTTTTGTGGTTGGGAAGCAAGGTAATTCCCTTTTTTAATGAAAAAAACGTTGTCCAGTATAAAGATGTCCATGTTCATTTTTCCAAAAATCATGATATTCTGGTTTTACATTGCCTAATTACTCTTTTCAATAAGTTTGGGTCAATTCTGGGTAAAAAAATTTTTTAAGTTCCAAAATCCATAGGGTCCCCTCTTTGGTGAAAACGCGTTGTCCAGTATAAAGATGTCCATGTAAGTTGTTTCAAAATTTCAACCCCCTTACGACATTGCCTGTGGTATAAGCTTTTAAACGATACCTCATTTACCTTAATCCGTTGGGTGGTTAGGGAGAAGTTAGGGAACACACAGACTCACAGACATACAAACGCACACACACACACACACACACACACACACACACACACACACACACACACACACACACACACACACACACACACACACACACACACACACACACACACACACACACACACACACACACACACACACACACACACACACACACACACACACACACACACACACACACACACACACACACACACACACACACACACACACACACACACACACACACACACACACACACACACACACACACACACACACACACACACACACACACACACACACACACACACACACACACACACACACACACACACACACACACACACACACACACACACACACACACACACACACACACACACACACACACACACACACACACACACACACACACATTACGTCTATTTATATATAGATAATGGTATTATAGAAACTTTTATAGTAGGTCTTATAAATATATATTTATTGTCAAAATCTCATCTTGTAAACAAAATCTACAAATGGTTTTTAATGCTTAAAAAGTTTTTAAATTTTTAGAATAAGGATTAATGATTAAAATAAGGAATTTTAATTAAATAAAGAGTTATAATGAAACCTAATATATAAGTATAATAAATATCTTCATATTAAAGCGATTAAATTAGCTCTCTAAATAAAAAAAAGTATATGTATCACTGTCAAAAAAGTTATAAAGCGCTTTGAAATTTGCCTTCTTAGGAGTCCTTACCCCGGTTTGCCCCAGTTCATATGGCAGCTAAATTGCCAGGGTTGGGTCCGGGGCCGAGGTAGAGAAAATTGCGTTTACCGGGGCCAGGGCCAGGGCCTGGGTAGCGGAAATTCCATTTACCAGGGCCGGGGCCATGGTCGATCCCTAGATATAGCATATACTTGATAGTTGACTAAATGATGTAATTCATGCAAATTCTTTTTAAAAGCAAAAGAGGAAACCCACTGGGGTCTTTATTAATAAAATAACATTGATTAAATATGTTGTTTTTTTTTCCAAAATCGTCTGTTTTAAAACTTGTAATTGAGTCTTATATGTAAAAATGAAAAACACTACGGATGTTGAAATGTAAATGAAGATAAATGATAATGTCTTTATTCAACTCATTTAAACGTTTCGACAAATTACAGTTGTCATCATCAGTAAGATCTAAAAATACAAACATTTATAAACATGACAAGAATGAATAGAACTGTAAAGAGACAAGAATAAATATAAAAAAACCTATAGGATGGTAGATAAAATGTTTTAAAGAGAGAAAAAAGTTATTTACAAGATTAAAGAGAGAGAAAAGTTATTTACAAGACTACTGAAACAAGGTTAAACAGTGAACGAAAATACTTTAAAATTGGGTAAAACCATTTTTCGTTTGATATTGAAGAAAACGGGGTACGATATTTAAAAATAAAGGCAAATTTAAGCGTATTTGAAAAACAAATTAAGAAATAAAAACCCGAATTTTAAAAATAGTTTAGTTTTAGCATATTTAGGCGTTTATTCTTTAACTGTAAGAAAGAAATTGTCAAAGTTTTTCTATAATCATTTACCACAGGTTAATTTTAAAACTGTATTTAAACCTACGTCTCGCATTTGTAGTTTTTTGCCATTGCCTAAGTCCCGTTTTTGTTACGTTCTGGTGTTGTCAACTCCTTCACATGTCCTACCTGTTTGGTACGGTACTATGGCAAAACATACCGCCATCTTGGCACTAGAATCGCAGAACATCTTTGTGTTTCATCCAAGACAGGAAAACAGCTAAGGAACACGTGACCCTCAGCTATTTATGATCACTTATTAAATTGTAACTTAAGTAATATGCCCAGTTCAAAGGATTTTAAAATTGTAATCACGGATAATAATGCGTTTTTTTCTGTTAATTAAAGAAAGTTTATGCATAATTAATGACAAACCAGAGTTAAACGAGAAAACTTCATCTGTTTCTTTAGAATGTATGTAGTTTTATTATGTATAGTTTTATTTTTATCCCATGTTATCCTCTTTTTTAGGTCGTCTTTTTTATAAGTTTAATAATAGTAAGTTTTATGGTTTCCATACAAACGTTAGTTCTATAAATCCCATCGTTTTGCAAGTTTCTTAATAAGTTCTAATGTTTTTGCACCTGTGTACATATTAAGTCTTATTATTTTCCCCATAGTTTTGTTTTAATATTTTACCGAAACATTTCAAAATATAAAAAACCTTATTTTATTGTCAGCTATTTTTAATTTCTGTTTTTGTTATATTTTATTATCAGTTTAAAGTTGGGTTTTTAAAAACAATCAATTAATTTTATAAAAAAATTTTTTGTATGTTTTATATTTTACAATTAACAATTATTTTCTTTTTCGTCCACATCATATCTCTTACTAAAAAAGTCTTATAAAAATTTTTCATTTGTTTTATTATATTTTTTAACGTGTTTTATTGTTTATTTTATATGTTTTAAAATTCTGGTTTTGTGTCTAAATTTGTTTTTAAAATACACGTAAATTTGCCTTTATTTTTAAATATCGCACCCCGTTTTCTTCAATATCAAACAAAATGGTTTTATCCAATTTTAAAGCATTTTCGTTCACTGTTTAACCTTGTTTCAGTAATCTTGTGTAGCGACGGAGATCCCCCTAAGCTTTTGGTAAACCCTCCAGTTAAAAGTTGTCATTTTCTAAAACTATGAGTCCAAAATGGGCACTTTTTAGGTTAAAAACTGACATAAACTTTTTGTAAAACGGGTCAAAAATGGCATTAAAAAGGTTGTAAACATGTATTAAATAATGTAAAAATATTCGTTTTTACATTTGTTTGTTTTTAAAAGGGTTATTTTTCCTTCCTCTTCGCCTCAGAATCGGTTCAGCAGCCGCGTTTTAAATCAGCTGTCTTGAGTCCTTATGTCAAAAACTTAAGGCGGCTGTGTGTGTCTTTACAATTGTAATTACACCAGCGCGCTCTCAGTGGGTGGCGCGTGCTACACGCTATAAAAATCCAAAGGCCCATGACTCTCTCCCCTTTGTCTCGGCGGGTGTGGTTTCACTGCGAATCAGCCAATGAGGGACCTTGGACCTCGCCACGTGGTGGCAGAGGAACATTTTTCAAATATCTCACATAGTTAAAATTCTTGTGTGAATTGTGCAGCGGTGTTTAACTTGTGGAAAATTAACAAATATAGCTGGATTGGAAGACAAAAAAGGAAACGTTTAAGTTAGGTAATATTTTTAACAGGATTTCATTTAGCTTTTATTACGTTTTTTATTGTATTTATGATTAAATTTCGTAATTGTGTGTCAGGCGGTCCTTTGGTGTCGCACTGGCAGAAATAAATCGCTAAAATTCTCCATTGTTCCACCAAAACGAAACATATAAGGTTCCTCATTTTTGCAGGGGAGCCCACCCTAGTGTTGCCAGAAACTTTCCTAAGTTATATTTCTTTTTATTAATTATTTTTGCATTGAAATTCTGAATGCTGGCCAATCCGACCTGAGGTCGGCGGACTAATAAATGTAATTTGAATAAAGATCCGATAATGACAACTCTAAACTGTGGGTTGTTACTTAAATCTTGGGAAATAAGTGGAAATTAAGTCCTCAAACCGACTAAGGGAGAGCGAATTTAAATATAAGTAATAGATAATTTGTGAACTATATTATTAATGAAAAGGCTAATGCATGCATGCTTAATTTTAATATGTTGTAACGTGCAAATGACCTTTATGCGCAATTGCCTTTATGCGCTATCCTTTGCGGTTAAATTACTAGTCTGAAATGACATTGAAATAGTTTAGTTTAGTGTTAAGTTACCTAAAATAAAAGGTTGATTAAAACCAGTTGTCTTTTTGTAATAATGACAATAAGAGGTTTTTACCTCTCCTTCATTCTTTATTAAGTTAAATATTGTATAATTGCCACTATTTTCCACTACATCAATAAAAACAAAATAGGAATTAGATCTGGCTGCTGGTGACCTTAGGTTACAGCACTTCCCATACATTTTTCATCTTGCTGAACATCAATCTCCTCCTTGAGCGGGAGCCGCTTGGAGGAATCTCAGAAAAAACAGACAGCTGACTCATCCAGCCCCACCAGCGCAAGACAAACTACTGTAGCCAAGAAGATCAATCCCAGGGAAGATACGCCAGTCTAGTTAATTTTGGAGGCGGTAAGCTGATTTTAATAATTAAATTAACTCTTATTTGAAAACCTGTCAAGTTAATGTTGCTTCTTTTTAATATATAATTTCAGTATATTTCAACAGCGGGTCATCATTCCTACTGCCATTGTCTTCAAAGATGTTTTAAAAGTTGGAATATTTGAGGGACTGCTCCTGCAACCAGTCTTAATATCTTTTCACTGGGGTTATAACCTGTTGCCTTAATGTTTTAGGGCATCCTTATAGATTTACCTCAAAACCAAGAGTGAATTTAGTTTGGTCAGGCTAACCAGTGTACCTGATGATTTTTGCCAACTTTTTGAAGAGATTGGTTCACAAGCAATCTTAAATAAGTATTTTCAAATAATCTTTTTTTCAACCTTTTCTATTAATGTTTCGTCAGAAACCTATGTATTTTTGTTTAAATTATAACTCCACCTGTGGCAAATTGTTTCTGAAATGCAGTTTCATGATAATTGTGATTTTCTGCCTAGTTTTAGTAGGAGGACAAACTATTTATTTCTAAAAATGAGTAAAATGACTTAAATACAAATTTAAATTGATTAACTTGTCATTAAATGTATTGCAAATTTGATGTTTTTATTAAAATTTCAACAAAAATGTTTAAGTCTTAAGCCCTTTATTAGGTAGCTGTGAACTGGCAAGTCTTAAGTCCCAAGGCAAAATGCTTAAGTCTTAAGTTTTAAGCCATAAGCGGCAAGTCAAAGCTATGAACTGCCCTTTACTTTGCAAGCAGTCTTACTTCATCATCAGATAGGTGTCTCACTTTCCCATCATGTGCTCTCACTTTGCCATCAATATTTTTTTACAGAAATACTTCATTAAGATAATTTCAAACGGCTAAAATAATAACATTGTAAAAAAATTTAATAAAATTGACCAAAAACAAAGAGTTTGAAGATTGGTTTGGTTTGAAATGAAATTTTCATAGAAAGGTTTTTTCATCTTTTATAATATTGAAATAAATAAAATATTTTTATTAATTTCGTTTTTTTTGACATTTTCAAAACAAAACTATGCTTTTTTCTTGAATTAAATTACTGCTTAGTAATTTTTTATTGTCTAAATTGGGAACGTCACATGACGGTCGCACAATACAAAGGTTCCACAACGCAACAGTCCCGCAACACGACGGTCCTGACAGTAGTGCAAATTCTCCATAAGAATCAAAAATGTGTTTGCAAACTAAAATTTGTTAAAAAAACTAAGTTTTAATCATAAAAGCATTAGAAACATTTTAATTTTTTTCTAAGCCTAAGCAAAGCCCTAAAATCAAGCAAAATTTTATCCTGCTAAAATTTTTTTGCATTTTCAAAATGTCAAAATTTAAAGGAATTATTGCAAACGCATTATATTTATGGTGAATTTACACCACTTTATGGTGATTTTGTAACGTTTATGGTAATTTGGCCTATGGTGAATTTGTCCATGGTGTTTTTATACAGACCCATTAGGGGAATATTTTAATTATTATTAAAACATTTTATTTTATATTAAACATAATAAATTAAATACTCGTATTTTTTGTCAAAATGCTAAATTAAACATTTTAAAAATGTATTTTTGTAAAGTAGGCGTGTTTTTAATGGCAATGGCAAAGTGAGACTCTGTTAATGGCAAATTGAGACTCTTGATGGCAAAGCAAGACTGTGCTGGCAAAGTCAGACAAAAAAACTGTTGGCAAAGTAAGACTGCTGTCAAAGAAAGTCTCAATTCATTTTTAGAATAAACAATACTTTCGCAAGGTTACCAGTTTTTCCGGTAGTAAATATTTGTAACTTTTTTAAAGGGGCTGAGTCTCTCAGCCCCATATAACCTGATGTACTTGTTTCGTACAAAGTTAAACCTTCCTAAAATCATCTCAGGGGTCTTAATTTAGCTTCCAAATTCTTGTGTGCGGCCTCCCCTGACGTCATCTAATTGTAAATTTCAGACTGAGATTGCTAATGTTTTATAAGATTTCCTTATGTAATTGCTAATTAAGGTTGAGTGTTTCAACCGATGCTTCATTTGCAGAAAATGGCTTTAGGCTACATTTGATTGCGTTAAGCTTTTTGAGAGGCTTAGAAACTCCAGCCTAATATTTTTAATTTTTAAACCCATAATCTTAAGGTTGCAGGTCATTTATACTTATTGTTTCTATATTTTTTACTACGTTGACTTTTTTAATATTACCAATTTTTGCTGGATATGGATTCCAGTAATATTTAAAGAGACTGACCAGAGCCAGTCCTCACTTATAATCTGTTTATTTTATATTCTTTTAGGAAATTCCCTAAACCGGCAGGGGGATTCTCTAAAAAGTAGGGCTTCTTTTTTAACACTTGTGTGCATGTGCTCAGTTAAATTGGGGCGTCACACTTGTAAATTACTTTTTTCTCTCTTTAAAACGTTTTATCCACCATCCTATAGCTTTTTTATATTTATTCTTGTTACTGTACAGTTATATATTTATTCTTGTCATGTTTATCGATTTTTGTATTTTTAGATCTTACTGATGATGACAACTGTACTTTGTTAAAACATTTAAATGAGTTAAATAAAGACATTATCCTTCAGTTTCATCTACATTTTAAGATCATTATTTCCCCAAACACAATCAATAGTGTTAGTATTGGGCATAACTTATGTTTACTGCAAGTTTCAGTGCAAGGTGTGGATTCTATCGTCTGTAAATAACTTTATTTTAGAAAGAAAAATACAATAACAATATCATTGATGTATAATTCAAATAAAAAGGTCCCTAAATGGAACCTTAAGGGACTGAGCTTTTATCATTAAAAAATTTAGATAGCTAATTGGTACGACCAAACTTCTAATAGTTAAAAAAAGCTTTAATCCAAATAAGAAATCTACATTAATGAAATTTGTTTTATTGCTCTCATCCCCTTTTTTAAAAAGTAGAATATCCAAAACAGTTTTCCTGTCATTAGGTATGACACCTATATGAAATGACTTTGAAATAATAAATTTAACGGTTCAGCTAAACATGGACCTAAGTTTTTGGGAAATATAGCAGAAAAGCAAGGTGATTTACTTAATTTGTTTGGCTATTTTTTTGTTGAATTTATAATTTTTTTTGTTAAAACTTATATATTCAAGATCAATTTTTTTTGAGTTAAATTCAGGGAGTTTACCATTGTCTTTTATAATAGCTGAGCTAAAATATTTTGCAAATATTTCAACTTTTTCATGGTCAGCAATAGACTATTTTGACATAAGGCGTTTTACACAGTAGGATTCCGATACACATTAGGCTGAGAATTGAAATTAAAATAATATTTAAATAAAAACTACTATTAATTTTGCAGTGTAAAATAACTTGTGACCACTAAAAGCAAAATATAAATTGGATTGGATTTGTAAAAATGTAGTTATTAATGTTTAATTTCGTAAAAATGTGAACATAAAAAATAAAAATACGATCATAACCGAGCACCGAATATATAAGTAGGATTTTACTTAAGAGTCAGTAGAAGGTCCCATGGTCTATTGGCTCGAAACAGTAGGTTTTAGACTGCAAGGTCGGGAGTTCAATTCCCAAAGATGTCTCTTTTTATGGTTTTGTACTGGGAATTTAAACTTATCACAATTTCATTTAAACTTATTAAAATTGAATTTAATAAAAAAATTCATTTCTTTTTAGATGTTTTTTTAAAAAAATCTATGCATTGATTATTGATTGATATTAATAAAATAAGAAAGAAAATAGATATGCTGTTGAGGTGACGTGCAAAATCCCCATAAAAGTAGTGTAAAATCCCCATGGCAAAATTCCCCATATCGTAGTGCAAATTTCCCATAACAATCAGAAATGCGTTTGCAAACTAAAATGTGCTAAAAAAACTAAGTTTTTATCCTAAAAACATTAAAAATGTTTTCGTTTTTTCCTAAACCTAAGCAAAGCCCTAAAATCAAGCTAAATTTTATCATGATAAAATTTTGTTGTATTTTCCAAGTGTCAAAATTAAAAGGAAATATTGCAAACGCATTATTTTTAGATCAATTTACACCACCTTATGGGGATTTTGTAACGTTTATGGGGATTTTGGCCTATGGGGAATTTGTCCATGGAGTTTTTATACGGACCCGCTGTTGAATGATGTAGATACTAAATTTTTGATGTAGATATTTAGCTATTGGCAAAAAAAAATTAAAACCAAAGTGCTGTAATATAAAAAGCTTTTTGGATTCTATGTTTAATTGCTTTTGATATAATAATATGGTTGATTTTTTAATTAAAAATCCTCCAAGAATTATTTTTTTGCATTATTGTTGTGGATTTTATATGTAAATAATCTTCCGGAAAATAATTTTTCTAAAAAAACACCAAGTAAGTATTATGCAGGTATATTCTATCTACCACAAAAAGCTAAATATAAATTATACGTCCCGGTACAAAAAATTAAAAGAGATTTTTTGTTGAGATTTGAACTCCAGATTATGCAGTCTAACGCTGACCGCCTCAAGCCACTAGACCATAGGACCTTCTGCTGACTCTCGAATAAAATCCTACTTATATATTCGGTGCTCGGTTATGATCGTAATTTTACTTTTTATGTTTGCATTTTTACGAAATTAAACATGAATAACTACATTATTACAAATCAAATCGAATAACTACATTATTACAAATCAAATCAACTTTATATTTTGCCTTTAGTGTTTAAAAGTTATTTTACATTGGAAAATTAATGGAAGTTTTCATTTAAATATTATCTTAATTTCAACTTTCGGCCTAATGTGTATCGGAATTTTACTGTGTAAAACGCCTTATGTCGAAATAGTCTATTAAAAGCATCCATTTTCCCTAACTAAAGGAGGAGTAAATTCCTTATGTTTGATTTTGCTATTAATAAACTTATAAAAAAATTAATATTTCCTGATTTCAAAATGCTAAAAATAATAATAAATAATATTCCTCTGCTCTATTAATATTTTAAACTATTTTTTATATTAATTTGACAATTTTTTATATTCTTCTTTGTCACCCTTTTATATTCACTCCATTCTTTTGGTTTTTTAGTTTGAATCCTTTTGATAATTATAGAATTTATAATTTATAATTATAGAATTATATATTTTTATAATTTATAATTATAGAATTTATAATTATAGAATTTATAAAATTTATTTCCTACGAGCGGTTGGAATCTTTTTATATGGATAGATGGTTAAAATTTCCTTCGACCAATACGGTTTCAAAAAATTTGTCAACACTTTAACTATAGTACTAACAGACAAAAAATGATTACTCCAATTTATTAATGATATATACAAATAGAGCATTTTGTACTCTCCATTTTTTATATCAGGTAGCCATAAAAATTTATTATTATTTCAGCTTTGGAAATTTAAGCGTTAAATAAAAACTAAATGGTATAATGATCTGATGTTAAAAAACTGTGTAGAATTGACACCTTATTAAAAACTTCAGGATCATTCGAAAAAATTAAATTCAGATAATTCATTTTTTTGGTAGGTTCTTTTAAGAAAATGGTCATTTTGGCTAATTGAATTAATTTGTAAACTGCGCCAGTCTGGCAAGTTGAAATCGCCAGCAAAAATTAGACAGCGAAATTAGAGTGGGCTGGGTCCACCTTTCCTATGACAAAAAAGGACCTTTCCGATGATAAAAACAGACCCACTCCACTTTTCCGATGATCAAAATGGATCTTTCCGATGATAAAAACGGACCCAGTCCACTTTGCGATGATCAAAACCGACTGCGACCGTTTTTTACGCAGACCGGTCTGCGTAAAAAACTGACCCAGTCTAAAATAGAATATTTTATGAATAGCACAGTAGGAATAGATTACAACACAAAAAAAACATACAACAAATGATTAATATGGAAATGTTATACCATCAAGTAACTGAAATTGGCGCTAAATTTTAGATATTATACCTATTGTTTAAGCAGGTTTATATATCAATAAAAAAATAGGGTTATAACTCTAATAATAACGGTTTTGTAGATATAAATAATGAAATATAAATGTCAAGTAAAAGAAATCAAATCCTAAATCTGTTACTTTTATTAGTTTAAATAAAAGCAAAAGTAACTTTTTACAACACGACTCTATACCACACCTTTAAATAACCTTAAACTTGTGTATTTAAAAGGCAAAACTTTAAAATTTTGGAGTTCTGAAGTATAATATAGGAAGAGATTGACATGATCAGAAGAACAAAATTCATATTCCCTAAAAATATAGCATTTTGGTGCAAAAAACCTAGCTTAAATTATTGATTACAAAAAAGTTTTGGACAACAAAACTTTTAAAATATGAAAGTCTTAAAAAAGTTAAGTTATATGAAGATCGCTGCAATGACTTCCTTTGTTGAATCAAACAATTAAAAAAAACAATTTATATAAAAACAATTTATAAGAATAAATTGTATTATGTAGATTAAAATACAATCTACATATTTGATTGCGCAAACAGTTTTACTTTAGATTTCTAAATGTGTCGAACCGCCGTTTTCAGACAGATACAAAAATTCATCTGATGATGGTAATAGTTACAATAATAGTTGACTGATAAGTAGAATAGTTACTTAATTTATGTTATTTTAAAAAACTTTGTGTTTTTGTTATTAAAGCTTGTTGTTATACTGTATTTAGTTATAATTTTTATTAACTTACGTTATTGTTATATTTAGTTATAATTTTTATTAACTTACGTTAGAATTTTAAAAACATTTTGTGAAATTTCTTGTATTTTTTTGTCTTCAGGCGATAAGTCCAGTATTTCCTCAGGCTCCTCCATACTGATTGAAATTTTCGCTACTTCTGCTGCTGCCGTAACACACTAAAAGGTTTTTAAGAATAAGCTTTAAATTTTAAAATGTATAATATACCTAATGAAAAAATTCCCTACGAATTTATGAATGTTTTGAAAGTTAGCCAAAAATCAAAGCAGGTAGTTAAGTAGGTAGTTAACTACTTTTAAAATTATAAGTAGGTAGTTAAGTAGTTAAATAAAATTACAAGTAGTTAAGTAGGTAGCTAAATAGGTAATTTTTTAACTAAATATATACTTATTATTAAAATCTTAGTAGAATTAAATATTCGAATTCTAAATGTAAAAAATACTTTGTCACATTTAATAATTAACTATTTCAATATTTTATTGGTTTTTTTCCTAGTTATTTATGTTTAAAAATACTTTTAAGACTGCTAGATAGTTGATATATAATATAGTTTAAATTCAAGAAGTTTTTTACAAGAAAAAAAAATTTATTGTAAAGTTAACTTAAAAACTTAAATTTAAAAACCTATTTGGGGTGGAATTAAAAAAAGACGTTATATTAACATTGTTTGTCTCATTTTTATCAACTTGTTAAACAAGAACAACAAGTGGGAAAGTGCAAATTTTGTTTAAATGTGTGGTGCAAAGTCGAGCTGTTTGCATTCGATTTTGATGATTTTTTGTGAAAACCTTACCCCTGCCCCATTAGCCTACGAAAATTTCTTTAACAAAATCTCTCCAGTGGTTCAGAAATTTTGAACCCCCCCCTCCCCAAAAAATGGCGTTTTTTGACAATTCTGTACGTAAAAGCTTGCTCAATAGGTATAATGATTTAAGTTACAAATTATAAATTCAAAAAAAGCGTCTACTTTCTATTTTAATTTGATCCTTGATCGTTAAGATTGGTGCAGTATTTGTTGAGATATTGCGTTTCCCGTACAAAACACCCGCGATTTTTTTGCTACAAATACAAAGTGACAGCAAAAATGGCAAACTTCATCAAATTACTGCCATCGTGTGTTTTTTTAGCAAAATTGTCACGGGTTTTTGTACCAAAAACAAAAATATTAACTTTCGACACACAAACACTTTCAATGAACATCATTTTTTTAAAAAGGCTCTGGTAAATTAACTAAAAGTTTTGAAAAACCTACTTTCTAAATCTCATTGCTGATTTGTTAAAAATAACTTTTTGTTGTTTCAAAAATCTATTTTGAATTTTAGCACAACCTAAATACTTTTTGCTTTTCGTGTTCGAAAATATGTTTTCAAAAAACAAGTAAGTATTAGTTGGATAACCAAAAAAAATTTACTAACTTTTCATTGTCAGATTATTGATTTTAAGCGTTAAGTAAGAGTTTGTTTGCTATGCATTAAGTTTTTGTTTATAATATGCGAATTATTAGCTAAAAAATAAAGAAAGTCGTTTGAACTGTTGAATTACTGGTCTGTATATAGAAAGTTTTTACTAATTTTTCAACAAAATCTTTAAAATTTTTAAAATTTTATGTTATAGAAACATTTATAGTATTTTTTTTAGTTTCAACCACTAAACAATATTTTTGAAGCAAGTTTATGAAAATGACAGAAACCGCAATAAAATACACACACCAAAAGTAAAATTGTCGTAGCTGCGGTTTTCGTCCCTTTGCACCCCAAGAATACCTTAAAATTGGTTATTGTTGTCAAAATCAAACATACCTGTGCACGGTTTGCCGATGCGGATGCCACCCGCCGTTTATTATTGTTGTTATTGTTGTTGTCGCCCTCCCTCCCCCCGTGCTCAAAAACAAAAACTTGACTTTATTTG
>JASAMX010008345.1:0-20047 GCA_030248175.1 Microlaimidae sp. YZB2_3
TTCTATGTTTATTCCTGAAGTTCAAGATTGGAGGATCTCAACAGCTTATTTTTTTTAGGTTTAAATAAAAACAAGACCTTAAATGGTTTTAATTGAACAAACCGGTGTAAATATATTTAGTCAATGCACTATAAACATTTTAAGGTGCCTTGCTTTATATGTTTTGCGTTAGGTTCAATGTTATCAACTTTAAAAAAATGAAATATAGTTTTTTTAAAACGTTGTTGTAAACAAAGTTCAATTATAAACGCCCAATTAAACTACCCCTGTTAAGTTATGCAACGTTATATATCACAAGCTGAAAAATATTTCTAAATAGTCGCTTTTACTCGCAATAATTTAATTACTTTACCTTTTACAATAATAAAACCATTATTTAATTAAAAAAATGGTAATGAAGTTTTAAAAATGTTCTAAGATTTTAAAATAAAAAGGTGCGTTTTAACTCTTCCTGTATGTTTAGACCAAAAAAATGTTAAAGAGAAACATGTAAGTGAAGTTTTAAAAAGGATGTTCTTCAAAATAATATTCTTGAAGACTAGCATACTTTAGATTTAAAATTACGTTTCTACAATTATCAACATATTTGATTTATTGTAATATAAATAAATTTCGCTATTGTCAAAAAATTTTTATATGGGCATCCAACTGTGATTTTAGTTCCTTTAACACGTTTTGGTTTTTTAATCAAAACATACTCCCGTATAAAAATGCTTTAACTCCTGCTCTATTTGTAGAGCATTCTTTAAAGGTTATAAGAATGGTTAGTGGGATTAAGAATAGTATTGCTTTAAACTTGAATATATTTCTAATACTTTCTTAAAGTGTATACTACTGTTGTAAAAAGTTACATTTCGTCGTTTTCTGACACAATGAGTCAGATTCCTTGTAAAAATACTCGTAACTGTGACTCTTTTTATATCCTAACACACAATTAATATAAACAGAATGAGTCAGAGTCACGTTGATTTTATACTGGTTGTGACTCTTTGTGTCAGAGTAACGACGATTTGCTTTTACGTAAACAAATAAAAGTAACAAATTTTTTATTACTTTTACTGTTACTCAACACTTAACCTTTTTGGATTTTCTTTTGTCCGAAAACCGCTGCGAATTTGCAAAAGGTATGTTGCGTCAGTGCTGCAGTGTGTTAAACACTTTGACTCTCAACGATTGTTGACAAAGTTTAACATTGAGCAGCAGTGGCGTCGAATCCTTCTGCGGATTTCCAGCGGAAAGAATACCAAAGGGTTAAATTTCACTTTCTTTTACTTTTACTCTTACTCGTATTTTTTCCTACAAATACTTAAATTAATTTAAGTAAAATTTAAGTAATTTCAACAAGTTGATTTCCTGTGGGCTTGTTGTAAAAGGAGTCTCAGAAGAAAGTTTTTCAAGCCGCTAACACACAAAAACCACTTACCTAGACTAAAAAACTTATTAAAATAAAAATTTATGCATAAAAATATCAAAACACTGTGGAACGGAGCTCTGAAGCTCCAAAAATTGATGTTTTGCTCCGTTACACAATTACTTTTATTATAATTATACTCTTGTTTTCATTTAACAAATAGTTTTTACTTTTACTTTACTTAAATAAAATTTCGACTGTGACTTATATTTTTACTTTACTTAAATTAAAATATCACAAACTACATTTACTCTTACTTTACTTAAGTTAATTTTTTTTAAATTACTTTTACTTTTTTTGAAAATAATCAAAATTCATTATTTTTTACAACATTAGTGAATAATAAATAAAATAATAATTTAAGGTTTAAAAAAAATCGAAATATTTAAATATTTTTTTGTTCTGGTTAAAAAAACTTTAAATTTTTCTACTTACACAAGTGCTTAAATTCTAAAATGTGACTATTAATTGCCTAAAACAAATAATTTACTGTAAAAAATTAGAATTTTTGAAAAAAAACGACCAAAATTAGAAATTCTGCTAAATTTTTGCCTGCCCCGGCCGGGGCAAAATTTTCTACCCCGGTCCCGGCCCCCGCTCCGGCAAATCAAAATTTTCCTACCCCGGCCCCGGCCCTGGCCCCGGCATCAGCAATAATTCTGCCCCGGTCGATCCCTAATCATGATGTATATGCAAACTTTGTTTAAAACAATCACAACTCAGCCAAATCAACACTATATAAGTTGAAATTTGAAAAATATTTACAACTGCCAACGCGGAATCTATTGATTATCACGATTTTGTGATCTGAAAAATTGTGCGGTCGATCATGACGTATATCCAAATTTTATTTAAAACAACTATAATAGCAAACAAGAAAATGCTAGGTTAGTTAGCTGAGCCTGCCTAACTTTGCAGACGAATAAAATAATAAAACTAAAAAACAGTAGAAATCACGTATTTCTGTGCTTCCCTGAACACGTAATGTACAAATAAGCATAATAGTTAGACGTCATCAGCAGGGGCTATTATACTTATGTTACAATTAGAATAAACTCTGAAGTTATTTTTATAATTTTTTGTATAAATTTTTACATTATTAAACCAATATAGAAACAGTTATTAAATGGCCAAAAAATACAAAATACTTATTTTATAAATTTATTCTAATACATGCAATGAAAAAACAAGCAGGGGTTTGCTAGAAATACTGTTTACAGAAAAAAATAGTTAAAATAAAAACTAAACTTTTTTTAAAAAAATTAACTGTTTATTGAAATTTTTTTAAAAATTCTTTAAAATTATTTGAAGGATATTAAAATAAAAAAAGGAATTAAATGACAATTATAATATTAAAAACAAGTCAAAATAATCTAATTATAAAAAAAATTGTTAAAAAAATTAAAACGCGCGTAAATAAAACAAACAGTAGTTTCTTTTGATGCATTACGATCCCATTGGTATTTTCTTGGTTTTACACAAAATGGAACAAGTTACTGGCTTGGATTAAACACCTGCGGATTAATCTGTTATTATAATTTAGTATTCAATTTGCTTAATTTATTTTTAACGATTGTTGATTAAATATAGTAATAAAAGCATAATGATTACTAAGTTGAAAAAGCAAAAAGTAATAAAGCAAAATTATAAGCAACTAATTTTAAAGAAACATTCAAAATTTTAGTTTTTGCTGCTAAAAAATATTAGCAGTAAAGCAACCTGCAGTAGCCATTAAGCTACTCCAGAAGAAGCAACTGGCGTTGTGGCAAACCAAACATGGACCAAGATAGTGCAACAAGGTATGCAAGAGCATACCTTAAAAATTTTTAATAGCTATAGATTTGTTTGACGTATTTAGAAAACAAGCAAATAATTAAAGATAATTTATGGTTAGAACTGATTTTTTATAAACAATATAAATGAACTCCAGAAAAAAAACGATATGGGTAAAATGCACTCCCGAAAAAAACAATATGGGTAAAATGCGTTTTTCGGATTTTAAACTCCCCCCTATTTTCGGTTTAACCTCCACTCCGGACCAATTTTGGGCGGTCAAATGAGTTTAGGCAATCATAACCACTCCACTGAGGCTATAAAAATTACACTATTGTGCAACCAAAAGATAAGCCTTCCTCCCACGGTAAGACAAACCGACCAAACGTAGGCCTAGGGAATAGATGTGAGATAGGTAAAATAAATTTTTATTGTTCTCTCTGTATTATTAAATATAACCTCACATCTAATCCCTAAAATCCTCTGATAGGGGTGGGGCCTTTGACTAACATTCTACATCAACAACAGTGCTGATATAGGGTGGTAGGCGGTAATATGGAATATCCATGGCCGGCCCGCTTCAGCTTTAAAAAAAAAAAAAAAAAAAACAATCTTAGTCTATCGATTTAACTTTTAATTGAAAACCCAAATGTTTTAGGAAGATGTTTCATTTATATTTTGTTGGACATTTCAAAGTCATCTAAAATTCCAATATTTTTTTTAATTCATGCAATAAATTTTAATCAAAATTTTTAAATTGAGTTTTTACTATTGTTTTTATTATCTTTCACAAATTGCATCTTTTTACTGTGTTTAAACAAAGAATATATTAATAATAATTGCAATGGAAGGGAGTTGCAGGCAGCTTTAAGCAAATCAATCTATTGAAAAACCTACCTGATTGGAGGAAATTTATTAAGATATTCAACAACAGTTTCTAAACAAAATCCTCGTCCTAATGCAGCTGATTAAATAGTTTAAGCCTTGTGGTAAAACTGGCGAGCATGGCTTTTTTATTAAAATCTGTTGGAATTTTTTGTTTTCTAATAAGGTGGAACGATATAGTTAGGATACCCTGTCGAGTTTTTGTTTGTAACTCGTGCCATACGTGACGGACAGAAGCAAATATATATTGAAAGAAAGATTACTTTCTTCCGGTCAGTTCAATATCCATAACATTTTTGGTAGACCATTTCACGCTGAGATATGCTTCGTTGAAAAAAAAGCATT
The DNA here is from genome assembly GCA_030248175.1 of Microlaimidae sp. YZB2_3. Classification (NCBI taxonomy): domain Eukaryota; kingdom Metazoa; phylum Nematoda; class Chromadorea; order Desmodorida; family Microlaimidae; species Microlaimidae sp. YZB2_3. The sequence goes on from JASAMX010008345.1 coordinate 4,415, forward strand.
TTAAAACAGTTTTTCCCAATTTAACAGAACCAGTTTAATATTATGTGATAAAAATTTAACTCAAGTTAGATACATCCAAAGTGCATGTCCACAAAAATTTTCAGCGAAATCCCTACTATTGAAGTTTATTAATTTTTTTATTGCTAAAATTTTGAAATAAAAAATAAAAAGACGTGATAGTAGAAATTTCGTTAAAAACTTGAAAACTGGCTCGATATTATGGTGCAACTGCTGTGTTAAAAGTTGGAAACAAACTAATTCCTATCAAATGACTTATGGTATAGTATGGCATAGAGGTGTTTAATGAATTATGGTATAAAGGTGTTTTTGAATATCGTTTTCGCACAGATTAATTTGTTCAATTTAAAGTTATAGGGGTTATAATTTCAAATTTGCACTTTTCCGTTAAGGTCCAATCAATAAATTTCTTAATTAACGCAGGGATGAATTATGAGCTCGAAGTTTTTTTGTATATAAATTTTTGTACTAATCATGGGTGGCGCGGGAGTGCCACGGGTGATTTAGCCCCGCGGCGCCGCGCCAATCATAATTAAAGAACGTGGGTGCATTTTGAAATTCATGTTTATCTTCTTCTTCTTATTATTATTATTATTCTAACGCTTAATTCTTAAAATCGATATTCCTCCTTCGTTACTGATTGATCAAAAATAAACATGGGCTCATTGGAAAGAAGAAAGAATTACGCAAATTTCTTTTGATCTAGGTCATTATTATTGATTTGTTGATCAAAATTATAAATTGAAAAATAGCAAAATAAAAACTCCTAACCGCACAATAACAGCCTTTTGGCAACAATAAGGACTGTACAGAGCAGACAGCAGACAGATCCTCAAAGAAACTGCACAATAACCGCAGACGGTTGTGCGCGATTGCTATTGGTGGCGGAAACCGCTCAGCGCCATCTACTTCAACCGCGCGGAAAATCTCAAAAACAATAAAATATTTTTTGTTAGTTCTTGATTTACTGATAAAAAAATTAATTTAAAGTTTTTTTACAAAAATAATTGCAATTATCGGTGGCGCAGGAAGCCACGCGGCGGTTTAGCCCCACAGCACCGGGCCAACTATAATTTACCAAGTAAGTTTTGTAATTCATGTTCATCTTCTTCCTTTTATTATTATTATTTTTAGATCAAAAAATATAATTGCGATCCTTGCTGCTTCGGCGATTAAGCCCCATTCCACCGCTCCAACTATAATGAGAAAATATACGTATTTTTCAAATTAATTTCAAATTATTTTTTAAATTAATTTTCATCTTCTTGTTCTTTTTATATCAATAAATATAATTGAATTATTACTGACACGGGAGCTTCACACGGCGATTAAGCCCTACGGCACCGCACCAACTCTAATTATAGAACTTGAAGATGAAAATTAATTTAAAAAATAATTTGAAATTAATTTGAAAAATACGTATATTTTCTCATTATAGTTGGAGCGGTGGAATGGGGCTTAATCGCCGAAGCAGCAAGGATCGCAATTATATTTTTTGATCTAAAAATAAATAATAATAAAAAGGAAGAAGATGAACATGAATTACAAAACTTACTTGGTAAATTATAGTTGGCCGCGGTGCTGTGGGGCTAAACCGCCGCGTGGCCTTCCTGCGCCACCGATAATTGCAATTACATTTCTGAAAAACCCCTCTAAATTAATTTTTTTATCAGTAAATCAAGAACTAACAAAAAATATTTTATTGTTTTTGAAGATTTTCCCGCGCGGTTGAAGTAGATGGCGCTGAGGCGGTTTCCGCCACCAATAGCAATCGCGCACAACCGTCTGCGGTTATTGTGCAGTTTCTTCTTGAGGATCTGTCTGCTGTCTGCTCTGTACAGTCCTTATTGTTGCCAAAAGGCTGTTATTGTGCGGTTAGGAGTTTTTATTTTGCTATTTTTCAACTTATAATTTTGATCAACAAATCAATAATAATGACCTAGATCAAAAAAAAAAAAAAAGAAACTTGCCTAATTCTTTCTTCCTTCCAATGAGCCCATGTTTATTTTTGATCAATCAGTAACGAAGGAGGAATATCGATTTTAAGAATTAAGCGTTAGAATAATAATAATAATAAGAAGAAGAAGATAATATTAGTTTCAAAATGCACCCACGTTCTTTATTACTAATTGGCGCGGCGCCGCGGGGCTAGATCACCCGTGGCACTCCCGCGCCACCCATGATCAGTACAAAAATTTATATACAAAAAAACTTCGAGCTCATAATTCATCCCTGCGTTAATTAAAGAAATTTATTGATTGGACCTTAACCAAAAAGTGCAAATTTGAAATTATAACCCCTATAACTTTAAATTGAACAAATTAATCTGTGCGAAAACGATATTCAAAAACACCTTTATACCATAATTCATTAAACACCTCTATGCCATACTATACCATAAGTCATTTGATAGGAATTAGTTTGTTTCCAACTTTTAACACAGCAGTTGCACCATAATATCGAGCCAGTTTTCAAGTTTTTGACGAAATTTCTATGCTATCACGTCTTTTTATTTTTTATTTTCAAAAAATTTTAGCAATAAAAAAATTAATAAACTTCAATAGTAGGGATTTCGCTGAAAATTTTTGTGGACATGCACTTTGGATGTATCTAACTTGAGTTAAATTTTTATCACATAATATTAAACTGGTTCTGTTAAATTGGGAAAAACCGTTTTAAAATGCTTTTTTTTCAACGCAGCATCAGCGTGTGAAATGGTCTACCAAAAATGTTATGGATATTGAACTGACCGGAAGAAAGTAATCTTTCTTTCAATATATATTTTTGCTTCTGTCCGTCACGTATGGCACGAGTTACAAACAAAAACTCGACAGGGTATTCCTAACTATATCGTTCCACCTTATTAGAAAACAGAAAATTCCAACAGATTTTAATAAAAAAGCCATGCTCGTGAGTTTTACCACAAGGCTTAAACTATTTAATCAGCTGCATTAGGACGAGGATTTTGTTTAGAAACTGTTGTTGAATATCTTAATAATTTTCCTCCAATCAGGTAGGTTTTTCAATAGATTGATTTGCTTAAAGCTGCCTGCAACTCCCTTCCATTGCAATTATTATTAATATATTCTTTGTTTAAACACAGTAAAAAGATGCGATTTGTGAAAGATAATAAAAACAATAGTAAAAACTCAATTTAAAAATTTTGATTAAAATTTATTGCATGAATTAAAAAAAATATTGGAATTTTCATGACTTTGAAATGTCCAACAAAATATAAATGAAACATCTTCCTAAAACATTTGGGTTTTCAATTAAAAGTTAAATCGATAGACTAAGATTGTTTTTTTTTTTTTTTTAAAGCTGAAGCGGGCCGGCCATGGATATTCCATATTACCGCCTACCACCCTATATCAGCACTGTTGTTGATGTAGAATGTAAGTCAAAGGCCCCACGCCTATCAGAGGATTTTAGCGATTAGATGTGAGGTTATATTTAATAATACAGAGAGAACAATAAAAATTTATTTTACCTATCTCACATCTATTTCCCTAGCCTAGCATGATTTGTCTTACCGTGGGAGGAAGGCTTATCTTTTGGTTGCACAATAGTGTAATTTTTATAGCCTCAGTGGAGTGGTTATGATTGCCTAAACTCATTTGACCGCCCAAAATTAGTCGAGAGCTGGAGGTTAAACCGAAAATAGGGGGGAGTTTAAAATCCGAAAAACGCATTTTACCCATATTGTTTTTTTCGGGAGTGCATTTTAGCCATATCGCATTTTTTCTGGAGTTCATTTATATCGTTTATAAAAAATCAGTTCTAACCATAAATTATCTTTAATTATTTGCTTGTTTTCTAAATACGTCAAACAAATCTATAGCTATTAAAAATTTTTAAGGTATGCTCTTGCATACCTTGTTGCACTATCTTGGTCCATGTTTGGTTTGCCACAACGCCAGTTGCTTCTTCTGGAGTAGCTTAATGGCTACTGCAGGTTGCTTTACTGCTAATATTTTTTAGCAGCAAAAACTAAAATTTTGAATGTTTCTTTAAAATTAGTTGCTTATAATTTTGCTTTATTACTTTTTGCTTTTTCAACTTAGTAGTCACTATACTTTATGTCCTATTATTAATCAACAATCGTTAAAAATAAATTAAGCAAATTGAATACTAAATTATAATAACAGATTAATCCGCAGGTGTTTAATCCAAGCCAGTAACTTGTTCCCATTTTTGTGTAAAACCAAAAAAGTACCAATGGAGTAGTAATTCATCAAAAGAAACTACTGTTTGTTTTATTTACGCGCGTTTTAATTTTTTTAACAATTTTTTTTATAATTAGATTATTTTGACTTGTTTTTTAATATTGTTTTTATTATCTTTCACAAATTGCATCTTTTTACTGTGTTTAAACAAAGAATATATTAATAATAATTGCAATGGAAGGGAGTTGCAGGCAGCTTTAAGCAAATCAATCTATTGAAAAACCTACCTGATTGGAGGAAATTTATTAAGATATTCAACAACAGTTTCTAAACAAAATCCTCGTCCTAATGCAGCTGATTAAATAGTTTAAGCCTTGTGGTAAAACTGGCGAGCATGGCTTTTTTATTAAAATCTGTTGGAATTTTTTGTTTTTATAATAAGGTGGAACTATATAGTTAGGATACCCTGTCGGGTTTTTGTTTTTAAATAGTTCCATACGTGACGGACAGAAGAAAAATATATATTGAAAGAAGAGATTACTTTCTTTACAGGTCAGTTCAGTATCCTTAACATTTTTGGTGGAGCATTCCACGCCGAGATATGCTTCGTTGAAAAAAAAAGCATTTTAAAACAGTTTTTTCCAATTTAACATTATTACGTGATAAAAATTTAATTCAAAATAGATACACCAAATGTACATGTCCCCAAAAACATTTAGCGAAATTCCTACTATTGAAGTTTTTAATATCGCTTTATTGCTAAAATTTTTAAAATAAAAAATAAAAAGACGTGATAGTAAATATGTCGTTAAAAACTTAAAAACTGACTCGGGATTATGGTGCAACTGCTGTGTTAAAAGTTGGAAACAAACTAATTCCTATCAAATGACTTATGGTATAGTATGGCATAGAGGTGTTTAATGAATTATGGTATAAAGGTGTTTTTGAATATCTTTTTCGAACAGATTAATTTGTTCAATTTAAAGTTATAGGGGTTATAATTTCAAATTTGCACTTTTCCGTTAAGGTCCAATAAATAATTTTCTTTATTAACGCAGGGATGAATTATCGGTTCGAAGTTTTTTTGTATATAAATTTTTGTAGTAATCATGGGTAGCGCGGGAGCGCCACGTGGCGATTTAGCCCCGCGGCGCCGCGCCAACCATAATTAGAGAACGTGGGTAAATTTTGAAGTTCATGTTTACCTCCTTCTTCGTCTTATTATTATTATTATTATTCTAACGCTTAATTCTTAAAATCGATATTCCTCCTTCGTTACTGAACGATCAAAAATAAACATGGGCTCATTGGAAAGAAGAAAGAATTACGCAAATTTCTTTTGATCTAGGTCATTATTATTGATTTGTTGATCAAAATTATAAATTGAAAAATAGCAAAATAAAAACTCCTAACCGCACAATAACAGCCTTTTGGCAACAATAAGGACTGTACAGAGCAGACAGCAGACAGATCCTCAAAGAAACTGCACAATAACCGCAGACGGTTGTGCGCGATTGCTATTGGTGGCGGAAACCGCTCAGCGCCATCTACTTCAACCGCGCGGAAAATCTCAAAAACAATAAAATATTTTTTGTTAGTTCTTGATTTACTGATAAAAAAATTAATTTAAAGTTTTTTTACAAAAATAATTGCAATTATCGGTGGCGCAGGAAGCCACGCGGCGGTTTAGCCCCACAGCACCGGGCCAACTATAATTTACCAAGTAAGTTTTGTAATTCATGTTCATCTTCTTCCTTTTATTATTATTATTTTTAGATCAAAAAATATAATTGCGATCCTTGCTGCTGCGGCGATTAAGCCCCATTCCACCGCTCCAACTATAATGAGAAAATATACGTATTTTTCAAATTAATTTCAAATTATTTTTTAAATTAATTTTCATCTTCTTGTTCTTTTTATATCAATAAATATAATTGAATTATTACTGACACGGGAGCTTCACACGGCGATTAAGCCCTACGGCACCGCACCAACTATAATTATAGAACTTGAAAAATTTTGCAATTTATGTCCCTGTTTTCCTTATGATTAATAGATTTTTTTTAAACGCTTATATCTTAAAACCGATATTTCTCCGTTGTTACTGATTAATCAGAAATAAACATGAGGTTTTTGGAATAAGAGTAAAGAATTGCGCAATAATTTTTTAGGAGCCACTTTTTTCAGTGTCCAAATTCAAAATTTAAATTGTTGACAACATAATTTTATATTTGTATTAATAATCGAGCACTATTAGAAATTTATATTATTGCATAGCTGAGACTCTAACTTTTTTATATTTAATTTAAACATTCAATTTATCAACCATAAACAAAGAATGAAGAATGTCGGCAAAGTTTTCGGCAAATTGTTAAACATTATATCTCGTGAACGGATTGATTATAAACATTTAGCCAATACTATACTTTATTAGGTTACTTCTGTAATTTAATTTAAAAAAGTGGTAGACTAGCCTTGAAAAATGCTCTAAGAATAGAGCAGGAAAAAGGGGCGATTTTTCTCCGGGCGTGTGTTTAGACAGAAAAGATGTGGACTAGTCTAAGATGTACATTATGTGCACCATAACAAATTTGTATTTGATTTGGCCGGCCAGCTGTTCACTGAATAAAAATTTCTACCATACAAAATTAATTTGTTTATACGTTGAACTAATTACAAAGCACTGTTGCAATTTTTTAGTCTGATGAAATGACAATTAAAAAAATCATACTCAGCAATGTTCCACAAGCGCGAAATCGCACTTTTTTAAATTAATAGTTGTTTGTTACACATACAAATATAATCCTCTAATTAAAAAATGGCGATTTCGCACTTGTCAAACATTGCTGAGAGTATGATTTTTTTAATTGTCATTTCATCTGACTAAAAAAATGCAACAGTGCTGTGTAATTAGTTCAAAGTATAAACAAATTATTATTGTATGGTAAAAATTTTTATTCAGTGGGCAGCTGGGCAAATCAAATACAAATTTCATATGGTGCACATAATGTCAATCTCAGACTAGTCCACATCTTTTCTGTCTAAACACACGCTCGGGAAAAAATCGCCCCTTTTTCCTGCTCTATTTTTAGAGCATTTTTTAAGGCTAGTTACTATGTCCAATCCAGGAGGCCCAAACTCCCTCAATATGGCAAAATATGCGGCGGGATACTTTTTGTTTTCATAATAACTTGGTAAAAAAACGAAAAAAAAAATAAAAATTATATAACATTTCACTCACATAACTCACGCAAAATTTTTTTTAGGGATTTTTTAAAAATATTTTGGCTCTTTACCAATTTTTAAATTGAACTTGAAAGCAATTGAACATAAAATTTGACTGTGCCGAAAACTTACCCTTGTAAATCTACCTCTATCTCTGTTAATATTAAAACTAACAATTTATAAATAATACGAAATTAATTTCCAAAATTTTTTGCGGTTCTGATGGTATGCAATATTACGCGTTAACACACCACTATGGTCCGAGCATTTGAGTCAAAATTGCACATCTAAAAAATAATACTTTTTATGCTGTGTTAAATAGGCTATATTCCATGTGGTATTGCTTGAGATGTAAAAGGGCTAGAACTTCTTTTTTATCCACAAAACAACAAGAATCGCTTGGCCTTTAAAATAAAATTCTCAGTAATTGCTTTTTCTAGGTTTTTGTAACTTTAATAAAGGTATGACACTGCTAGAAATTTTAATTAAAATATTACCATTTTTTAAAGATCAAAAGTACTCTTGATATTAAAAAATGGTAGGGCAAAGGGGGCATTTTTGATTTATACTACTTTTATGTTTCTAACGCCGTATTGAACGATTTCTTGCATTGAAAAAACCCCACTGGACATTTTCTCCAAAAAAACCCATAGTAAATTCTGAAAATTCGTTAAAAATACCTGTTTTATTTTCAATCATTGTAAAAGATATAATATTTAAAACTAATTAAATTTATATTATTTTTATATATATTCGTCTGAACTTATTATAACCATTTCATTTAACGCCACTTTTTAAGTTTCAGGGCGTTTTTTGTTTCGGATGTTTTCCCAAATATTTTACTTTTGCTTAAATTTCACTTTTTATACATTCGTATTATTTGCATTTCTGCGCGATTAAAAACAGTTACAAACTTTCAAAAACTACATATTTTACAATAATAACATTGTGTTCACACAAAAATATTATATAATCAACAAATATGTAACTTTCTAACAGTTTTAACTTGGCAAACAAAAACTACTCATTTTTTCCTTAACTTAATGGAAATTTAAACGTTATTTGGGTCATTTTAAGCTCTTTTTGCTAAACAAATAAACAACGAATCACTCAATATTCTTATATATATAAATATATATAACAAAAAAATCTTTTTAGTACATCTCTATCAAATTTTATCAAAATGTCAAAACATTTTGATAAAATTATTAATAACTTAGAACAAAAATTATTTTTTACGCATTTCAGACCTTGGCGAGAAAATGTGAGCAAAACACATCAGCAAATGGCACAAAAAACATAAAATCTCAAATGGTATCTTTTTATTTTCGTAATTTTTTCATATCTTATTTAAAATAATCTAAGCTAGACAAAACGTACTGTTTTGCTTTATATGTTCACCTAAAACTCGAAATATGGCCCAATTTTGAATTTTTTTTTAATTTTTGACAAATACCTTAAAAAACTCCAGTATGGGCCCAAAAAGTGAAACATCTCAGGTTTTTTTTTTTATTTTCGTTATTTTTTCATATATTATTATTATGGGTCTAAGCTACACGACCCATACCGATTTTCTCTGTGTTTTGATCTAAGACCCGATATATGACCCAATTTTGACTTTTTTATTTTTGACGAATTCTGTAAAAAACTCCAATATTGGCACAAAAAGTCAAATATCACGAAAAGTATCCTTTATTTTAGTTATTTTTTCATTTATTATTACTATGGGTCTACGCTACATGACCCACACAGATTTTTTCTGTGGTTTGATCTAAGAATTAATATATGACCCAGTTTTTATTTTTATTTTTGACGAATTCTCCAAAAAACTCCAATATTGGCTTAAAAAGTACAAAATCTCAAAAAAATATATTTTTATTTTTGTTATTTTTTCATATATTATTATTATGGGTCTAAGCTACACGACCCATACCAATTTTCTCTGTGTTTTGATCTAAGAACCGATATATGACCTAATTTATATTTTTTATAATTTTTGAAGTCGAAAGCTAAAAAAATCGAGTCTATTATTGTAAAATAAGTGGTTTTTGAACGTTTTTAACTTTTTTAACCGCGCAGAAATGCAAATATTACAAATGTATAAAAAGTGAAATTTAAGCAAAAGTAAAAAATTTGGGAAACACCCAAAACAAAAAAAAGCCTTAAAACTCAAAAAGTGATGTTAAATAAAATGGTTATAATAATTTCAGACGAATTTATATAAAAATAATAAAAATATAATTTTAAATATTATATCTTCTACAATGCTTCAAAATAAAACAGGTGTTTTTAACGATTTTTCAGAATTTACTATGAGTGTTTTTGTATTTCATTCAATATGGCGTTAGAAAGATAAAAGTAGTAAAAATCAAAAATCCACCTTTAACCCTGCCGTTTTTTATTATCATGAGTATTTTTGATTCTTTAAAAATGATGATATTTTAATAAAAATTTCTAGCAGTGTCATACCTTTATTAAAGTTACAAAAACCTAAAAAAGCAATTGCTAAAAGTTTTATTTTAAAGGTTAAGCGATTCTTGTTGTTTTGGTAAAAAGAAGTTCTAGCCCTTTTAGACCTTAAACATACCATGTTGAAAATAGCCTATTTAATACAGCACAAAAAGCTTTTTTGGATGTGCAATTGATAAATGTGCAAAGTGACTCCAATGCTTGGACGATAATGGTATAATGCCGCGTATTGTTGCGTTAGAACCGCCAACTTTTAAAAATTAATTTTGTATTCTGTATAAACTGTTAGTTTTAATAATAACAGAGATAGAGATGGATTTACAAAGGTAAGTTTTTGGCACATTCAAATTTTATGTTCAATTTCTCGTAAAATTGGCAAAAAAAAAAATTATTTTTTTTTATTTCTGAGTAAAATGATATATAATTTTTATTTTTTTTGTTATTTCTTTATCAAGTTATGGCGAAAACAAAAAGTGGGCCGCCGCATATTTGCCATATTGAGGGAGTTTGCCCCCCCCTTGGTTCAATCTAATGTTATAGGGGTTGTTATTTTAAATTTACATGATGCTTTTCTGTTTTGGGACCCAGTTATATATTTCTTAATTAAAACTGGGAATGAATTATGACAATGAGATGTTTTAGCGTGTAAATTTTCTGATAGATTACTTTGTCTAATTAAAACTTATATGGGCTGTAATTCTAAATTTGATTAATGCTTTAACATTTAGTAACCAATCTATATTTTTCTTAATTAAAGCAGAAAAATATAGCGGAATTTCTCCTGACCTGGCAACCCTGAATGTCGCAAAATGTAGCTCTTCTTAAGTAAAGTCATTGTTAGTCCATAGACTACTAAAGCATAGAATGAATCAAAACCAACAAAATGCATGAAACACGCATGCGAGGGTCATTTACTCAGTTAACAGAATCAAGCATAGAAAACCCCCTTTCATTTAATAAATATAAGACAAGCTATATAACACCGTCAAACAAAAGACTTTATTTTTTAAACCCCAATAAAAACCCAAAAAAGTTGAAAAAAATTATAAAAGTATTTTTAATTAATGGTTTTGTGGAATTATTTTTAATTTCAAAAGGTCAAAAAGTTTTATAAAACCTTTTTTATAACTTCTATACATATTTTTTAAACATTATCAAAAAGGTCTGTTTTTTTTGAAAAAACTAAAAAAAAACAACTAAAACCTACTAAAATTTTTTTAACCAACCACCCAAAAAAGCAAAACTAACCTTCAAACGAATTGAAAGGGACCAGTACTATTGGTAATATGACCACTGCAGTAAGATATTTGCATATTATAACAGGAAAATTTTATTTTAGATAGAGTTACCTTTTAAGGTTGTGGTGCTGAGTCAAACTTTTTGTCTTCGATTTTGATAATTTTTTGTGAAAACTCTAACCCTGCCCCATTAGCCCACAAAAATTTTTTTAACAAATAATCTCCAATGGTTCAGGAGTTATGACCCCCCAAAAAAATTGCATTTTTTTATAAATTCTGTACGTGAAAAATTGCTCAATAGGTATAAGAATTTACGTTACAAATTATACAGTCAAAGAAAGCGGCTATTTTCTACTTTAATTTGGTACCTTGATTGTTAAGATTGGTGCAGTATTTGTCAAAATATTGCGTTTCCTCGACAAAAAAACCACGATTTTTTTGTTAAAAATACCAAAGAACGGTAGCGATTTTATGAAGTTTGCCCAACCTTTCTTTCCTTCACTTTGTATTTTTAGCAAAAAAATTGAGGGTTTTTTGTTTGACTCTGTACCACACCTTTAAGGAATCCACTATAAATTTAGATTAAATAAAGTAATAAACATATAAATTAATAAACATATGTAATCAAAAATGTGCTATCGATTGATAATTTTAGTTTTTTCTTGCGGCGCTGTTGTGTGACCTACGTGACGTGACGTAAGTGTACATGTAAGTGACGCCGTGTAAGGCGCCATTGCGGGAAAAAGAATTAACTCCAGACTAAAAGGAATTATAAACATAAAATTTAGTGAACATATGTAATTGATGATGGGCTATCGATTTGTGATAATAGTTTTGAGGTTGTGTGATTCATAAAATTTATAGCTGATTTTTTCACATTTAAGTGCATTAGATACATATCAGCTTTTTACGCCACAACAAAACAAATATCACCAATCAATAATCCATTATTAATTACATATGTCTTCCAAATTTTATGTTTATTAGTCTATTTAAACTAAGTTCCTGTTTTTTTACACAGTGGCGCATTATGTGGCGGCGCTTCATTCCACAGCAAAACTAATATCATCAATTGATAAACCATCACTGATTACATATGTCTACCAAAGTTCGTGATGGGTAGTCTATTTAATTCAAAGTTATAGCTGATTTTTTCATGTGGGTTGGGTATGTGGGCATTAGGTATGATGCGGAACTTCAAGCCACAGCAAAATAATATCATCAACCGATAGCCCATCACTGATTACATATGTATACCAAAATTTATGTTGACAAGTCTATTTAGTCAAAAGTTACTTTTGTTTTTTTACGCGGTGGCGCTTTGCGCCACATCAAAATTAATACGACTCATAGATAGCGCATCATCGATTACATATATTTTCAAAATTTCATGTCTACTGGTTTTTTTAATCTAAAGTTATAGCTGGTTCAATGTGCATATGTAAGATTACTTAGATTTTTTGGCCATTGGATCACAGTACCGGGCGAGCCACGCTCGCCAGAATTAGAGAAAAACACTTGTCTTGCGTGGGGGTGGATTTTAATTACAGCCATTGGGTGACCCAGTTAAGTCAAATGTGAGTGTCTCAAATCCAGTTAGTTTTTTAATATTACTATTTAAATTTCATTAAAAAATGTTTGCAATAGTAAGTTTTAATTGCTATTTTAAAGATCATATAATATTTATAAATAAAACGTAGTTAGCTGTAAGTAGATAAAAAATTAGTTTTCGTTTTCACACTTCGATTATTGATTACAAAATTTATGAACTTACCCACTATAACAAAATTTGAGTCGGCCATCCCACTGCGAAACCAAATGCTTTTTGATTCATCTAATTATAGTATTTCTGAAATTTAAACTATTACAAAATATAAAAGTTTTAGCGTATTTATATCTTTATATATAAATTAAAGCATTACAATTTTTTCTTCTGAATAAGTTTTTTTTAACCCCATTTTAGCTGGTTTTACAAATATTTTCTCTTCTAAATATATTTAATACATATTACATTATTTTGCCCTATTTTAAATAATATATTAGAACTATAATTTTGCGGTTCTTATTTGATGGGCGCTCTTAAATATTGCTGCAACATAATGTTCCTTGCGTTTTTAGAAAGGAAAAAAAGCCACACCAAAAAAAACGTTTATTTTCAAAAGAAGTCACAAAATGCCCATCAACCCTCAGAGTAATAATAATTTACTATATTATGAAAAAGTTTTTAATTAAAACCTAAAAATTTATTACTTTACTAAAATTGTTTATATAACAAAATGCTTAAACATTTAATTATAACAGGTATGCTTTTTCCAGGAATTTAGGGATCCAAACGGTCCAGAAAACCAATTTTACCCAGCAAAAAAAATTTCTTGGGGAAAATTGTCCAGGGAACGATTTTTTAATAATTTCTTCAAATTTGAAACGTTATATCTCCACCAAAAAAAAAACAAATTACTACGATACTTACATCAATGTGTAACTTAGATTTTTGGCTATTAAATAAAATTAAAAAAATGATGTTTACCAATGACGCCATCACTACAGCTGATAAGGTGAAAACAACTTTAGCCTTAAAGAAACAAAACTTTTTTATTAATAAAAAATAAAAAAAACACCGCTTGGTTTGCTGTAGAAACCATTTTTCCAAGTATTTCCTGAAAATCTGAGCACGATTGGAACTGTGAATTTTTTATTACGGTTTGCATTTAGCCGTTTTTTATGTTTTTTTTCACCAAAAATTTGTTCACAGGTCCTGTTTTTATTTTGGGGCACTTGAAGCTTTTTGGGTATTGACTGCACCAAACAAGTGAAACCAATCGTGCGCCATATTTGACGCTTCTTTAAAATCAAAATTTTTTGGGGAATTAACACTGAGGGGAGCTGTGGTGCAGCAATGTATCTAGCAATAAATTTTAATTGCACAAACTGATATATTAAAGCGCTTCAACCTAGTGAAACATATCATTGTGTAGCAATTTTAGATAAGTATAAGTTTAAACTAAAGAAACTAAGAAACCTACAAGGTTTTAAATTTTTTTCTTTTTGTACTCTCTTTCATACAGTGAAAGACGCTTATTCAGAACTAAAAAAGTCTATAATTTAAAATTTTTTCTGCGTTCAAATTTTAAGGAAAACGGAAAATGAATAACATAAGTTCTTTTTATAATATCGGTCATCCAGATCACAACCAACGAGCCAGTCCACTAGCGGCATGTTAACTACCTTATTCATTTATGAAAAAGTCCTATTTTTAAAGTTTTTCTGTTTTAAAACAATATTTTTTTAGTTTTTATATATTTGTTGTGAGCCATGAAAACGTGATTTTTCAACGCTAAAATTAGAAAATAAGATAATAAAATTATTTAATTTAAAAGAAACGACTTTAATTTACAAATAATTACTATTATCTTTTATTTAAAATAAATATTCAATATATTGTTTAAATATCATGTTTTTTTAATTCAATCCAAAAAATGATGAAATTTTACAGGAGAAAAAAAAATTCAATCAATTCTAACAATCGGCTAACTTAGCCGATTCGCATGGCATTAGTAGACTGGCCCCAGACGGACGGGTGTCAATGTGATGGAGGGGGTTTCATTGTGACAGACAGGCATTATAGAGGGGTGTCACTCATGACGAATGGTCTGACAAACGGGTGTCATAGTGACTGATAGATGATAGATGTTTCAAACCTTTGTTTCCAAAGACATTTAATCTTCTTGGCTGGCTGCCAAAAACTTAAAAATGCATTCTCATAAAAATAATATATGTATTGCATAAATTAACAATAACGACAAGAACATTCTGTAACATTCAGAAATGGGCTTGACATGCAAAAAATCGATGTTGAGAATTTGGGCTGAAATCATTTTTTTCATTTTAGATCCTGGGTGTATCAATGAGCCGACTCGTGGTCAAATATGAGCTTGTTAGTCAGGTTAGGTACCCCCTCAAAATTGGCCATGTCAGACTATTTTAGGATTTTTTAGCACTGCAACTCGTTTTTTTAATCATAAATAATATGACGGCGTTACACCACGCTCTTTGCAGATGATATAAAATTGTTTGCAAAATCTTCATCTAAAGACTACCACATTCAAACCTTAAGACTTCAAGAAGATTTAGATAGAATATACAGCTGGTCAAAAGTCTGGCAATTGCAATTATCAGATCATAAATGTGAAGTTTTTCATATTCAAAATCATAGCAAAGAGTTAATTTGTAAATATAAACTTGGTAATAATGTGCTTGCAACTGCAGAACTGGTGCGTGACCTATATATCTGATGATATAAAATTCTTTACACACTGTGAAATCACAGCAAAAAAAGCAATGGGAGTGACATCACTAATTTTTAGAACATTAAATTCAAACTCTAGAAATAATCTTCTCAGAGCGTATAAGTGCTATGTTAGACCAATTCTGGAGTACGCTAGTGCAGTTTGGAACCCTTATTTACAAAAAATATAAATATTTTAGAAAAAGTACAACAAAATTTCACTAGAAGGTTG
>JASAMX010008346.1:0-16247 GCA_030248175.1 Microlaimidae sp. YZB2_3
GTTTGGTAACCGGAACGAAATCGGCATAGGGCTCACACTCCGAATCTGTAAAATCGCTGAAATCAGCAGATTCGACTGCAGCTGGTTTGTTTCCGGCCACCTTTATATCGGCCAAGTCAGTTTTGTGCTGAGCATAAAAAATAATAAGAAGAAGATGATGAATTTAAATTACAAAATTTACCCACGTTGTTTAATTATAGTTAGTGCGGTGCAGTGGCGCTCCAGACAAAGTTTACCTACGTTCTCTAAATATAGTTGGCGCGAGGTCGTGCGCCAATGATTGCAATTATAATTCTACAGTAAAAATAATAATAATAAGAAGATGATGAAATGAATTACAAAACTTACTCACTTTCTCTAACTATAGTTGGTGCGAGTGGGTTAAATCCCAGTGTGGCACCCCCGCACCACCGATGATTACCTACCAGCGCGTGGCGCACCCGCGCCACCGACGCTTATTATAAATTTTTAATAAATAAAACTTTGAATTAATTTTGTCATCAGTAATGCAAGAAATAAAAAAAATACTTTGTTGTTTTCGCCGATTTCCGCGCGGTTGAAGCAGATGGTGCTGGGATTTGGTTCCGTTTCTGCCACCAATCACCAATCTAAAACCCGTCTGCTTTTTTTGTGCGGTTTTTATGAGGGGATGTTGGTTGTCTGCTCTGTACAATCCTTATTGTGGCCAAAAGGCTGTTATTGTGCGTTTGGGAGTTTTTATTTGTCTATTTTTCAAATTTTTTATTTTGATCAATAAATCGATAACAAGGACCTAAATCAAAAAAGTGCTTCCTAAGAAAGTTGCGTAATTCCTTCTTCTTTCTTATGAGCCCATGTTTATTTTTGATCAACCAATAACGAATGAGGAATATCGCTTTCAAGGATGGAGCGTTGGAATAATAATAATAATAATAATAATAATAATAATAATAATAATAATAATAATAATAATAATAATAATAATAATAATAATAATAATAAGAAGAAGAAGAAGAAGAAGAAGGTTCTGAATTTCAAAATTTACCCACGTTCTCTAATATAAAATGGTTGGCGCGGCGCCACGGGGCTAAATCGCCCCGTGGTGTTCCCGCGCCACCAATGAATAAGTAGAAGAAGATGAACATGAATTACAAAATTTTCGCAACGTTCTATAATTATAGTTGTCGCAGTGCTGTGGGGCTAAACCACCGGGGGGCATTTCCGCAACATGAATGATAGCAATTATTTTTGTTTTTTTTTTGAAATCAGGGAAGAGCGCGGAGCGCTCTTTCCCCTATATTGAAACCAAAAGTAAAGAGGAGAAGGAGATGGGGAGGAGAGAAAAAAAAAGAGAGAGAAGGGAAGAAAAAAGACAGGCTACAAAAAGAAAGAAGAAAGAAAAGAAAACACAGCACGATAGAGAAAGTAAGAAAAAAAACACAGCAATACAAGCGCGAAATCGCCACAAAGAAGAAAGAAGAAAAACAAAAGAAAAAGGCGATCGCTAAAAATAGAAAAAAATATAAACAAAAAAAGCAACAGCAAAAAAAAAAAAAAAAAAAGAACCAGCGGCCAAAAAAGCAAAAAAAAGAAACATAACCCCATTAAAAACGCCCGAAATCGCCCGCAAAAAGAAACAAAAATAAAAAAAAAAAAAGAGATAAAAAAAAAACAAAAAAAAAAAAAAACAAGAAGAAAAAAAAAAAAACAAAAAAGCGAGATCGCTAAAAAACAAAGAGGGAGGTGAAAAAAAAAAAAAAAAAAAAAAAAAAAGAGAGAAAAAAAAAAAAAATAAAAGCGCGCAAAAGCACCGCACAGAAAGCGGCGTCGCGCAACGCAAAAAAAAAAAAAAAAAAAAAAAAAAAAAAAAGCGAAAAGCGCCACAAAAAAAAACTAAGCGACGAAAAAAAGAAAAAAAAAATAAAAGAAAAAAAAAAAAAAAAGAAAAGAAGAAGAAAAAAAAAAAAACCAAACCACAACCCCCCAATGGGTTAAGCCACTGCGCGGTTAACCGTTGTTGATGGCGTATCCTGAAAAAACAAAGTCGTAAATAGCTAAATAGCTCTTTCGGAATGAAAACTATATACATTTTTGATAACCATACAATTTCTTTTATTTTTCTGATATTAAAAACCTAAAAAGTTTTCCTAAACATGTTCAGCTTTTGTGTTATTTAGCTTAATTTGTTTAGTAAGAGAGAAGGAAAGGTTAGGTGATGTTATTTAAGAATAAATTATCGGAAATTTTTTAAAAAGAAAGGTAAATTTAGATATATTCTAATGCATTATTATAAAATTTATGTAATAAGTGAAAAATATATTTTTGAAAGATTATACTAAAAAATAGAAATTAGACTAAGCACAAAAATTTTTTAAAAAAAAATTATTGTATTATAAGTTTCACATTTGGTACAAAATTATTTTTAACATTAACATTTAACAAATAACTAGCATAAATAGTTAAAGTATTTAAATACAAAAACACCATAAATGGTGTAGAAAGCAGGTTAGGAGAAAACACCTAAATAGGTGCAGAAGCTCTAATGTTTTTGTTATATTTTAAATACCATTAAATTTAAGTATTATTAATCACTAGCTTTAAAACACCGTAAAAGTATTAGCGATGTCATATGAGTATAGGCAAATAAAATCTAGCTGACCGCGATATTTGCAGTATTGAATCGACTATTTAACAACAAAAACATTCAAAATTTTTCGCTAAAGCTGATTAATAACAAAGATTAAAAACTTTATTTTAATAATTATTTACGAAATTACTTAATTTGTTACCTAAATGCAAATTTTTCAAGGGCTAAAGTTGGTTAATTTTTTTATATTTTGTGAAAAGGTGGAATTAAAAAAAGTCTGCGTTCTTATTTGTTTTTTTTTTTTAAAAGTCATTACCGCACAATTTTAATAGGTTCCTTCATGTCTGCATTCTTATTTTTAGCGTCACTCAGATATAATTTAACCATAGGTAACATCAGGTAAATGTTTGGAGAATAAATGATACATGAACACCAAAGAGGGTGTAGAAAGCGGGTTAAGTGAAAACACCTAAACAGGTGTAAAAGCAGGTTAGGTAAAACAAAAAAAAGCTAATATAGATGGATTAATTTTGATACCTTTAATAAGCAAAATGGGGAAATTAAAGATTGACACCTTAAACGGTGCAGAAAGCAGGTTGAGTAAAACACCTTTGCTTGGTGCAGAAGCAGGTTTCTCATATTTTTCTGATATTAAAAACCTAAAATTTTTTCCTAAACATGTTAAGCTTTTGTTGATTAGCTTAATTTGCTTAATTTTAGACTTTCGTGTTTTTTTTTATTTTTGGGGTCCTCCAAAATTTTTTCGCTGTGGTTAATATTTGGAGTATTTTTTACATAAATGCTAAATTGGCCGCACACCTGAATTTCATTTGAATATTTACTCTAGTATCCGCAGCTAAGTCTGTGCTCATGTGAAGTTTCGTATTGGGTATTAGGGCACTTGTGTCCAACCGATTTAACTCAATCAATTACGTACTCAGTAACTTCACAACGTTATAAACAATTTCTTGAGGTTATTTTTTTGGTTTTGGCTATAATTAGTGACCTTTTCATAAAAAAACCGCTAATACTTATGGGAAAGAGCAAACAAATCTCTTAACCGCTCAGTAATAGCCAAACGGCAACAATAACAATTTTTCTTTTAAATTGTATAAAACAATTCTGAAGCGAAGGACGGCCGCACCGCAATAAAGCTCAACGCTCCGCTTTTAAATTATTACAAAACAATAATAAGTTTTTAAACATTTTTTCGTCGCTCTTTTTTCTTTTTAAACTATTTTAACTTAAATAAAAACATAATATTTATAAACAAGCTGTAAACCTTGCGTGCTCTCTTAAAATAGTTAGTTAAATTTAATTGAATTTTTTATATCTACTGAAAGCCTGGAATTTAAATTTTTAAAACACAATAACCACTGAATTTTGATTTTTTGTCTTCTGTCTCTGCATTTATATAAGGTCAGCCATGTACGTCTGGAAATATGGGTTTAAATTAAAGGAGTTTTTAAAGAAAAAATGCGAAGAAATTACTCATTTTTAGTTTTTTGGATCAAATACAGGAAAACATGACTTAAAGCCTCAGTACTCCAACGGTTGACGTTCTGTGTTATGTAATCACCCGCTGAGTTTACTTTGACAACTCACATAAGGCGTCGTATTTTTGTAACATCAACAAAACGAGAGTTGATACAGAGACAAAAACCTTGTACAATATACTTTTAAAAAAATATATTTAATTTTGAATATTAAATGCTTGTATTAATACTATTAGGTTAAAAAATTTTCTGTAAATTTTTTTTGTTTACTCATATTTGAAAATTGACATTGAATCCAATGTTTTAAAAGACGAAAATTTTGGCAAAAGACAAAGTTTTAAAAAAAACCTTATATTAAATGAAATAATATAAAGCTTTAATAAGTCTAAAAACTTAATGCCAGAAAAGAGTGAAACAAGTATCTTTAAAACAAGCAAATTAATAATAAAGTTTTTTAAACTTTCAGAACAACACCAACGGCGTGGATGAATTTTTGCAGACGTTAAAAAGCTATTAATACGACGGTGTTAATTGAATCACACGCCATCGTAACGGTACAAAGATAATATTAATATTATTAATGTTTATTTAAAACCAAATATTCAGATCTAAGTCTGAAAAATCTTGAAAAATTTAGATTTAATATAAAGCGACTTTTTTAATGTTTTCTATTTATTATATATAAATCAAATTAAATGGCAAAGTTAATTGTTAAAATAAAAGTCGCCTTATATTAAATCTAAATTTTTCAAGGTTTGTCAGACTTAGATCTGGATATTTGGTTTTAAATAGACGTTAATAATATTAATATTATCTTTGTACCGTTGCGGTGGCGTGTAACTCAATGAACACCGTCGTATTATTAGCTTTTTACGCATGTAAAAATTTAACCACGCCGTTGGGGATTTTATGAAAGTTTATTATTAATTTTTTATTAATTAAAAGAAAAAAATTATTATTATAGGCAATTAAAATCTAGCTGACGTCGATATTTGCTGTATTTAATCGACTATTTGACAACACAACCGTTAAAATTTTTAACAAAAGCGGTATAATAATAAAGATTAAAACCCATATTTTAATAATTATTTATCAAAATACCCAATTTGAAACCCAATTGCAAATTTTTAAAAACCTAAAGTTGGTAAATTTTTGTATATTTTGTGAAAAGGTGGAATAAGAAAAAAATTCCGCGCTCTATTTGTTTTTTTTTAAAGTCATAACCGCACAATTTTAATTGGTCCCCTCATGGCTGCAAACTAATTTTCGGATCAGCCAGATATAATTCAACCAATTTGCTTGTTTTAAAGAGATTTGTTTTAGTCTTTTAAGTTTTCAGACTTAATGTAGCTGTATACTATTCCATTTAATATAAGGCTTTTTTTCGAAATTTTGTTTCGTCTTTTGCCAGATAAAACTATACATTTATTTTTTCATCAGTAATGCAAGAATTAAAAAAAGTACATTGTTGTTTGCGAAATTTCTCGCGCGGTTGAAGTGTATGGCGCTGGGAACTGGTGCAGTTTCTGCCACCAATTAGAAACCGAGCAAAGTTTTCCAGTCTTATGGTGCAGTTTCTACAAGAGGCTGTCCGTTGTCTGCTCTGTACAATCCTTAAGGCTGGTTCATACTTATAACAAAACGTCCTTTGGACTTTGTCCAAAGGACAATTTTAGAAAAGCCAAAACGTCCTTTAAACAAACCAAAACGTCCCTTGGACGAAGTATAAATGCTACATAAAATTTGTCCTTTGGACAAAGTCCAAAGGACAAAATTCAAAGGGAAAATTCCAAAGGACAAAAAAGTATGAACACGTTGTCCTTTGGAGACAAAATTCTAAGGGAAAATTCCAAAGGACAAAAAAGTATGAACACGTTGTCCTTTGGATTTTGTCCTTTGAACTTTGTTCTTTTTAACAAAGTCCAAAGGACGTTTTTACGCTGTATTTTGTTTCCTGTTTTTTGTCCATTTGTCGATTATTTGTCGTTTGGATAATCCAAAATATTGTAATACTCTATAACCGCAATAATTTAAAAGTAATTTTTATGTAAGTAAAAAAAGGTAATTTTTGCTCTGTATTGCCGTTGGTTTCTACTGAACGCTTCACAGTAAAATCTGTCATAAGAGACCTTAACATTTGATTTGTGATTCGCAAAGACGCGTTGAGTTTCCTAAAAATTGCCGCGTTTGTGTGAAGGGAACATTTTCAGTGAAGAACAGTGAAGAAAAACACCAAACACTATCCATCGAAAATTCTACACTATACAATGCTATAGTACACAAAAATTCAGTCTATCACCAAACTAATCAACCTCTAAACGCAACGCGAAAATCCCCACTTCCCGATGCAAACATACATATTATACAGATGCATATGACACTACAATTCACGCATCTTTGACGACCCATAACTGAAGGCAAGATAAGACAACGGTTTTTTTGGAGGGAGACAAAAATTACACATACCTGAATTTGAACCCGGGTCTTCTTTTCCTAAATTTTAAGCTTTTTTTCAGTCCAGTGTGCTACCACTGCACCATATGGGCATTTGTTATTTATCTTACAAAGTCTCTTATACTTGCCAATATTTGTGAATCATAACTTCAAGAAGGGATGTTTTACGTTACACATAGTACAACACTCCGTGGATTTTGGCACTTCTTTAAGAAGTGCCAGCACTTCCAGCACTTCTTGAGGAAGTGCCAGGATCCACGCGGATTTTGGCACTTCCTCGCGCTATTCTGGCACTTCCTGCTGGAAGTGCTGAAAAATCAGGACCAAAATACTTTTTCAGGATTAAATGACTATGAAAACCGGATATGCATGAATGTTTGTGTTTTTATTTATTATTTGAATATTTCAATGCAAATAAAGTTTTTGTAACAAATAATACTTGCAAAATTTATTTAAACAAGAATATTTAAAAACAAAGAGCAATAACATAAATGTATTATAATTAAACATGTTAAGTAAATGCACCATAAAATATTGTAAAGTGGTGGCACTTCCCCCTGGACGTGAGAAAGTGCACTTCTTAATGAAGTACCAAAATTGGTGTCAGTTAATATGGATTTTAGCACTTCTTCAAGGAAGTGCCAAGCCAACAAGCTGAAAATGAAATCTGGCACTTCTTCCTGGCACTTCCTCCCAGCACTTCCTGCTTCTATTGTTATTTTTAAAACATAAATTATGCATTTTTACCTAAGTAAGCCTCACTAACGGTTAAAAATGCAATTCTTGGGTTTTTGGGTGCCTGAATTTAAATTTTGAGTCAAAAGTTAAAAATTCCTAAAGTTTTAACCAGAAATGAGCATATCTCACTAACAGTAAAAAAATATTTTTTTCTGATATTTAGCTAAAATTTCAACATATGGGTTTTCTTTGGCCCTGAATTTGAATTTTGAATCAAAAATTAAGAATTTTTATATATTTAACCAGAAATAAGCATATCTCACTAACAATGAAAAATTTTTTTCTCAAATTTAGCTAAAATTGCAATATATAGGTTTTCTTGTGCTCTGATTTTGAATTTGGGGTCAAAAATTAAAAATTCCTAAATATTTAACCAGAAATGAGCATATCTCACTAACAGTGAAAAATATTTTTTTCTCATATTTAGCTGAAATTTCAACATATAGGTTTTCTTAGGCTTTGAATTTAAATTTTGGGTCAAAAATTAAAAAATCTTAAATATTTAACCAGAAATGAGCATATCTCACTAACAGTAAAAAAAATTTTTTTTTCTGATATTTAGCTAAAATTTCAACATATGGGTTTCTTTGGCCCTGAATTTAAATTTTGAATCAAAAATTAAGAATTTTTAAATATTTAACCAGAAATGAGCATATCTTACTAACAGTGAAAAATTTTTTTCTCAAATTTAGCTAAAATTGCAATATATAGGTTTTCTTATGCTCTGATTTTGAATTTGGGGTCAATAATTAAAAATTCCTAAATATTTAACCAGAAATGAGCATATCTCACTAACAGTAAAAATAAACATTTTTTTCAAATTCAGCTCAAATTGCAACTTACTCTCTAAAACATCTTACTGGTTTTGACTTTGCGAATTGCATGCTCTAACAGTAAAAATCTCGTACATCGTCAACCAAAACGGTTTTTTACTGGCATACCAGTAAGAAAATACTGGTTGCGTCAGTAACCAGTAAAGAAAAAATTGCTGGTTTCACCGGTAACCAGTAACTGTAACACTTTTTAAGTTACTGGTTACCGGTGAAACCAGCAATTTTTTTTTACTAGTTACTGTTAGTGAGATTTTACACTGTTAGTGAGGTATGCTCATTTCTGGTTAAATATTTAGGAATTTTTAAATTTTGACCCCAAATTCAAAATAAGAGCATAAGAAAACCTATATATTGCAATTTTAGCTAAATTTGAGAAAAAAATTTTTTTTCACTGTTAGTAAGATATGCTCATTTCTGGTTAAATATTTAAAAATTTTTAATTTTTGATTCAAAATTTAAATTCAGGGCCAAAAAAACCCATATGTTGAAATTTTAGCTAAATATCAGAAAAAAATGTTTTTTAATGTTAGTCAGATATGCTCATTTTGGGTTAAAAATTTAGTAATTTTTAACTTTTGACCCAAAATTTAAATTCAGAGCCTAAGAAAACCTATATATTGCAATTTTAGCTAAATTTTAGAAAGTGAGATATGCTCATTTCTGGTTAAATATTTAAAAATTTTTAATTTTTGATTCAAAATTTAAATTTAGGGCCAAAGAAAACCTATATGTTGAAATTTCAGCTAAATGTGAGAAATAAAATATTTTTCACTGTTAGTGAGATATGCTCATTTCTGGTTAAATATTTAGGAATTTTTAATTTTTGACCCCAAATTCTAAATCAGAGCATAAGAAAACCTATATATTGCAATTTTAGCTAAATTTTAGAAAAAAAATTTTTCGCTGTTAGTGAGATATGCTCATTTCTGGTTAAATATTTAAAAATTCTTAATTTTTGATTCAAAATTTCAATTCAGGGACCCAAAAACCTTAGAATTGCATTTTTAACCGTTAGTGAGGCTTACTCAGGTAAAAATGCATAATTTATGTTTTTAAAAATAACAATAAAAGCAGGAAGTGCCAGGAGGAAGTGCCAGGAAGAAGTGCCAGACTCCATTTTTAGCTTGTTGGCTTGGCACTTCCTTGAAGAAGTGCTAAAATCCATATTACCTGACAGCAAGGATTTTAACACTTCATTAAGAAGTGCACTTTCTCACTTCCAGGGGGAAGTGCCACCACAATATTTTATGGTGCATTTACTTAACATATTTAAATATAATACATTTATGTTATTGTTCTTTGTTTTTAAATATTCTTGTTTAAATAAATTTTACAAGTATTATTTGTTACAAAAACTTTATTTGCATTGAAATATTCAAATAATAAATAAAAACACAAACATTCATGCATATCCGGTTTTCATAGTCATTTAATCCTAAAAAAGTATTTTGGTCCTGATTTTTCAGCACTTCCAACAGGAAGTGCCAGAATAGCGCGAGGAAGTACCAAAATCCGCGTGGATCCTGGCACTTCCTCAAGAAGTGCTGGAAGTGCTGGGACTTCTTAAAGAAGTGCCAAAGTCCACGGAGTAAATACAACCCATAGTTAATGCATTACAAACATGTACAGACAAAAACCAGCTCACATCTCAAGCAAAACA
Source organism: Microlaimidae sp. YZB2_3 (assembly GCA_030248175.1). Taxonomy (NCBI): domain Eukaryota; kingdom Metazoa; phylum Nematoda; class Chromadorea; order Desmodorida; family Microlaimidae; species Microlaimidae sp. YZB2_3. Next base: position 9,748 of record JASAMX010008346.1, read on the forward strand.
ACAACTACACTATTCAAACTTGATCCTGCATAGTACAACATTAAACTCACATTACAAATAAATAACCCCAATCAGAACGAAAAACCCAAAAAACTTAGGTTCACCTTTCACCCCATAAACTCACCTTACTAAATAAATACTAAAGGTAAGCCCAACGTGGCTGCAACAGTTTTTGTTGGATTAAAAATGCCCCCTTAAGGTCTATTCGGACAGTTTTCTTAAGTATGGAAAATCGCAATTTTCGGCATACGAGATCTCGTGAAATACAGTAATATTTCACTAAAAAATTTATATGAGTGTTAAAAAGGCAGAAATATCACGATTATAAAGTGAACATTCATTATATTATTGTAAGTAATTGAAATAATTGATATTAAAAATCAAATTGCAATGAAATTTTTTTAAAACCCTTAAAAATATTTACTGCACACTATTTATTAAAAAAATACTTCCAATAGAGAGACACCGTTACCCTTTTTCAGAAAAATTAAATTGAAAACTGTTGTATTTATGGTTTAATATACGATTTTCCGTGAAAAATGGGGATTAATTTTTTCAAAATTTCGGTCAAACTTTAATTTCAAACTTTCAAAATTTAATTTGGTAAAATTTAAAGCTGCAGATAGTATATTTCTATTGAAATTTATAATTTTTGGAAGGCTATAATATCTTGATAAAGCGATACAAACAAAGGTTAAAACGTTTATTGTCCACATAATTAATACAAAAGCTTTCGACCTTATAATCTTTGGTCATCTTCAGTTGTACACTATAATAAATAAGAATTAATACAATATAAAGTTAAACCGAACTTGTATGATAAAAATTAAATGCCTAATATTTTTAAATTCAAAATATACAAAATTACAAAAAAGAATATAAATAAATTCTAAATACGTATTTAAGAACGAAAATTGATAAAGCTTAAAGTTCTTACAATAAATATGTAAATTACTACAAAAAAATAAATAAAACAAAACTAATTGTATAAAATGCTTTAAAAAACAAGAAATATAATTTTGATAACTACACTATGGAAAACATAAAAATTACTGATAAAACCTATAAAACACATAATATACCAAATAAAAAGCACTATTTTTTAAACACGCTCTGCACACAAAAAACTGGTTTTAGTAAAACAGAGTAATGAGAAAATACATGAATGCAAAAAAAGGAATAGAGTACAGTATAAAACACACGCAAAAAAATAAACAAAATAAGACAAGACTAAGAAAAAACACACTAACTATAAATGACCTATTAAAACAAACATAACTCAGTACTTTGAATATTTTTATTTAAAACGGGCTTGTCCCTATGAATACAAATAGATTCCTTAATTTTTAAACAAAATTCATTAGGCGCTGAGGTAATTACACAAAAGTCAGTATAAGACGGTGACTCAATTAACTCATTACAACTCAGTACATGATCATAAATTGCTGAAACTTTAGGAATTATAGCCTTATTAGTTTTAAATGAAATTCCTAAATGCTCAGAAATTCTAATGCCTAGGTGGCGAGTGGTGCACCCGCAATAAGTGGTTTTACAGCCACTACACGAGAATTTATATACGACATTAGAATTTAGATTCATAGGAATTTTATCTTTAAACATAAAACTGTAACGTCCAGAATTATGAGGCCAAATAAATTGAGTTTTTGAAAGAAAGATTGCGAAACAATTAGCTGTTTTTAGCTTTTTTTTGCTGAAAAATGAGCGATACAGGACTTGAACCTGTAATCTCCAGCCTCAGTACCTCATTGACTGACGTGCTGCGTTACACCATCGCTCGACAGTGTTACATTACAACTCGTATTTATAAGACGTCATATTTCTGAAACATTAACACAGCGGGAGTTGTGACACCTTCCCACCAAGATTGAAGCGCGCAGCCTTCCAATCTGACAACCATATAAGGTCCGAGCCACACGTCCACCACTAGTCCACGCCCTGCTCCTTAGAGCTAACCCTAGTTTCAACCTTCCGCTCACGGCAAGGCGGGCAAGGGCACATATGTGGTGTACCAATGGACGTGTATCGCTCACCAAATGTAACGTCCAGAAATATGAGGCCGAATAAATCGAGATTTTGAAAGAAAGATTGCAAAACAATTTGCTGTTTTTAGCTTTTTTTTGCTGAAAAATGAGCGATACAAGACTTGAACCTGTAATCTCCAGCCTCAGTACCTCATTGACTGACGTGCTGCGTTACACCATCGCTCGACAGTGTTACATTACAACTTGTATTTATAAGACGTCATATTTCTGAAACATTAACACAGCGGGAGTTGTGACAAAACAATTACTTAAACGTTTACTAGACTTAAAAATCAAATTCAACCGTACCTGTGGGAAATGCCTATAAAACAACTTACGCAATTTACTATTTAAACGTACAGAACCGAGCCCTAAATAAGGTAAAACAACACTAACGGACTTTGTTTTAATAGGTCATTTATAGTTAGTGTGTTTTTTCTTAGTCTTGTCTTATTTTGTTTATTTTTTTGCGTGTGTTTTATACTGTACTCTATTCCTTTTTTTGCATTCATGTATTTTCTCATTACTCTGTTTTACTAAAACCAGTTTTTTTGTGTGCAGAGCGTGTTTAAAAAATAGTGCTAATTAATAATCACGTATGAAAAAATGAATTAAAGGGATACAACAGAAAAAAATTAAAAACCCAGATGCGTGTTTTTCATATGCAAACCAAATTGAATTGAAAAAAGTCGCAAAAAATTCTCTTATTAAAAACAAGATTAATACTGTTAAAACATTATTTAATTAATTTTTTTCACTCCAGATCATAAAATATTGACGTAATTTTAAGATTTCAATTATCACTTTTTGCATTTTAATAAACAACATAATGGTGATTATAAAAACAATATTAATAATATTGTTTTATGATATAGCCTTGAAAAATGCTCTAAAAATAGAGCAGAAAAAAGGGATGATTTTTCCCTGGTCGTATGTTCAGACAGAAAAGATATGGACTAGTCTGTGATGGACATTATGTGGACTATAGGAAATTTGCATTTGGTTTGGGCAGCTGTCACTGAATAAAAATTTCTACCATATGATAACGATTCGTTTATAGATTGAACTAATCACACAGTACTGTTGCATTTTTTTAGTCTGATAAAATGTCAATTGGAAAAATTATACTCACAGCAATTTTTGACAAGCATGAAATCGCCACTTTTTAAAATTTATAGTTGTTATAATTTACACATACAAATATAGCCTTCTACTTGAAAAAGTGGCGATTTCGCGCTTGTCAAAGATTGCTGTGAGTATAATTTTTTCAGTTGACATTTCATCAGACTAAAAAACTACAACAAAGCTGTGTGATTAGTTTAATGTATAAACGAATCATTATCATATGGTAGAAATTTTACTCAGTGGGCAGCTGCCTAAACCAAATGCAAATTTCCTATAGTCCACATCCATCTCAGACTATCTTTTCTGTCTAAACATACGCCCAGAAAAAAATCGCCCCTTTTTTCCGCTCTATTCTTAGAGCATTTTTCAAGGCTAGTCTACCACTTTTTTTAATCAGATTAAAAAAATAGCCGAATAAACTATAGTTTTAACTGCGTAACGACATATGTTTACAATCATTCCTTTGCGGGATATACTGTTTTAACAGTTTTAAGATTATCAACAGAACACGTATCATTTATCAATAAAAAATAGCTTCTACGATAATCATTGCCAAATTTTTTACGCTTTTTAAAGAGCCCATGTTGCTTCTGATCAATCAGTATTATCAGTATTATTATTATCAATCATATTTCTAAAAATTAAAATGGTTGTGGTATTATATCGTGAAAACTACGATTATTTTCCACATACATTATATTAGCACTTAGCTAAATAAATATCAATTTCTACAATTATATGACATTTTTAAGATCGATTTTTGTGTTGGCAAGATAAAATTGAGATTTTTTTAAAGAATTATAGAGGAGAGTTTGCCCGGAGTTTGCGCCGATTTAGAAAATCATAATATTTCTATTTGTACCTAAGTAAAGTTTTTAAAATAATATAAAAACACGTCAATCGAATGTTAATCAAACTATAATTAAGACGTGGGTAAACTTTAAAATTTGTATAAATAAACATGGGCTCATTTGAAAAAAGAGAAGAATTTGCGCAAATTTTTTAAAGGCCATTGTTTTCCATTTAGATTTTTAGATAATATTGTTTAAAATCATCAAAAATAGTAAACAAAAACCTCTGACCACTTAAGAAAAACCTAATTGGTTGGTTCGTTTTTTTTCCACGATCGCTCTGGTACTATCTACGGTTAAATTATGTCTTGCTGACCTCGTAAACTATAATAAGAACATGAAAAGGCAAATTTGGATTGTGCGGTTATGACATTTTTTGTAAAAACAAATAAGCACACAGAATTTTTTTTAATTCCAACTTTTTACAAAATATACAGAAATTCGTCAACTTTAACCGTTAAAAAATTAGAATTTTGGTTCCAAATTTAGTAATTTAAAAAATACTTGGTAAAATAAGGGTTTTAATTTTTATTATTAAATGTTAAACTTCATTTAAACATTTTTGTTGTTAAATAGTCAATTCAATACTGCAAATCATCGAGGTCAGCTAAAAGTTTTAATAGCCTATATCATCATTAACAAAAAAAAATAAAAACCACATTTGCTTTCTGGTTTTGGACTTAAAAGTGCTTAAAATGTATTAACTGTACGCGTGGGAAAGCCACAGACAGGGTGAATAGCACTGCGTCGATCCATTAATATTATAATTAAAGAATGTAATTTTTAAAATTTTTCATCGTCTTCTTTTTATTTTCCCTTCATGTATTAAGATCATAGCCAGTTCTTTAAAAGCTTGAAACAAAAATACCACAAGTCAAAAAACGTGCAAAAACAAGTCAACCATAATTGTAAAAATTCAAAATTCAAATTCATTTACTTCCTTTTCCTTTTTTTTCTTATTATTTGTATTATTAACAGTAATCAAACATTTGATTTTTAAAGCTTAACAGTGTGGTGCACAGTTAAACTTTTTTGCATCGATTTTGATGATTTTTTTGTGAAAACCTTACGCCTGACTTCAATAACTCAAAAAATTTTTTCCGTCGTCAAAATATCTCCAGTGGTTCAGGAGATATGACTGCCAAAAAGAAGCGTTTTTTTCGATAATTCTGTACTTGAACGATTGCTCAATTGGTATAAAAATTAAAGTTAAAAAAATCCATTCATAAAATTTCATTCCTTCCACTTTAATTTCCACCTTGATTGTTAAGATTGATAAAAAAATTATTTTTATGTTCATTTTATAAAAAATCAAAAAATAGTTTTAACCAGAGCTCGAAATCGGTGAAAATGCACGCAAGCTTAACTCACTAGCAACCCCCACAACGCCCGCTACTTGATCAAACTTGCTTATAAAACTGTAAAGTTTCCCTGAGAGATAACTTCTGTACTGGGGAAGATGGCCCCCCAAGCCTTATATTAGATCTCTGGTTGAGAGTTGTCGTTTGAAACAATAAGTCCCAAAAAACTCACTGTAATGCCCAGGGGTTCCTATTTCAAATAAATTTTATAAAATATTTATTTCTTATTTTAATTTAAACTTTTCTTTTAACTAAAGGTCAAATTCACATTCCTTTCAAATTCCTTTCAGTCTGCTAAACTTTTCGCCTGTAGTCAAAACAACCACGCATCCCGCAGGTATATAAACTCGCGGGTTTTCAAGTAAATTAATAATGCTTTGAGATCGGGATAAATTGCGACTAAAGTGCTGTTTTAAAATCTAAGCTAATTCTAACCAAAAGCTGCTCGCATTTTTGTAAAACTTCGCATCTTTTCCTACTAAATTCCCCCCCGTCTTTCGCCCACTCCAACTGGGATTGGTAAACAGTTATTTTAGTTATTTATTATTGGGAAACTCAGTTATTTTACGTGCCTTTTCTGTAACCCCGCCGGGTACTTGGGTATCCCGCCCGGGGTTTATAACGTTTATAATAAAAGTATATGGGATCAGATAGCCTACGGCTGCATCGCGCAAACGCCCACACAGCAAGTAGCGTGCGGTAGCAGAACACTAATTCATCAGCGCTAACACACGGGCCAAACCGCACGTTACAATTGGTGACCCAGCGAGTGACTCGGCGGACCAGCTACAGCTCTACCACTCAAAAGCGTTTTCTCAACAGCAGGTAGCCAGTGGTACGAGCCTGAAAAGGGCCTCCACTGATTATCACGGGCTAGCTGGTACACTCCCTGGATAAGGGTCCCACAAGTCCAACGACTCAACGGTGTTTCAAGACCAAAAATCAACGGCGGGAGGTAGCTCAAAGCCGATACATTCGACGGCTCCCATACATCTTTTATACACAATACACATACACATACACCATTCAAGCACACCACATTGCTATAATACCCCAACAGGCTTATTTCCAAAAAGCTAAATTGTTTCTTCTGCTAATCATTAACAGGCTTACCTACAAAA
>JASAMX010008347.1:0-35711 GCA_030248175.1 Microlaimidae sp. YZB2_3
ATGTGCATCTACTTCGTTCAGTTACTGCTGTTGAAAGGGTATTTTTGTAAAGAATTGGCACCAAAAATTAGAAAGAAATTAAAAGTGGCAAACCAAAATTCGCTTTTGTGTTTAACGAAGGAAGAAAATCGATCACTACAGTTCAGCACTTCAACTCCTGATATCGCCAATCAGTCTTCTAGGTAATATAGATGCATACATTTAAATTAATCATAATCGAAAACAAAACTAGGAAAATAGAAAAAAGACCATAGCTATTTGACGAAAGTTAGGAATTTGTTTTCATACAAAACTAATTTGGAAATAATATTGGAATTTATTTTTAATTATTTTTGAACAACGCATAAATTGATTAAATTATTTCACATAAAAAGCAGGGCAAATGATTATCTGCAAAAAAAGATTTGCTTTAATGCATTCCGTTGATACCTAAACACTTCCGAACAAATTTTTTAGCAAATTCCATTTTTTTTATTATTTTTATGCAGGCCTGTTCACGGTCTGGCGATCCCCACAATGCTTTATTAGTTAGTGGCTGTATTAGTGTATTAGCTTTATTAGTGGTGTGATCCCCTCACACCGCAATGAAAAAAATTGTTCTTTTAAAAATACGCGGAATTTGTTAAAAAATAGATTTTTTAATACTTTTTATATAAAATTTGCAAAAAAAGCTGTTTTCATTTGAGGGGAAATAAAAACGGAAGGGAGAAGAAAAAAAATGAGTTGACAATGACACGTAAAATAGTCATATTCAGACCTGTGCACTGCTCCTTCCACCCGTGGGGTTTAACAGGAGGAGGAACTTTTTAAAACGGGAGGGGGATGAGTACGTTGGGCAATTTTTTTCAAACCGAGTTATTTTTATACGCGAAAATTAGGCAAAAAAAGAGTGCAAGGGTAAAACGTAAAAATAGATGTAAAATTTATATACATTTAGTAAAAATAAATTAAGAACTAAAGTTTTGCTAAAATAGGTTAAAAACGGCTATTAATCCATAGTTTTTTTTTTATTTTCAAACTGTGACATCAAAAAGGGGGGCAGCCCCTATTAAAGCCGAGGAAGCATTTCCATAGGTGTTTTTGGTCGGGTCCGCTAGGGGGGGTCCACCCCCGGGTGGAAGGCCAAAATTTTTTAGGGGGGGTCCAGGGGGTGCGGGACCCCCCTGGCTTTTTAGGGGGGTCGACCCAGGGTGCGAGATTTCAAATTAGGGGGGGGTCAGGGGGGTCTAATTTTTAGCAAAATTTTTTTTAACTCAATAATTTAAGTGTTTTTAGGTCTAATATTTGAATTTTATGTATTAAAACAGCCTATTTAGGCCTAAAAAAGTCTATTTAAACACTGTTTTTAACTAAAAACCCGTGTTTTTGACAGTAAATAAAAAAATATACTTCCAAGTTGGTCGGGAGGGGGGTAGGGGGTCAGCCTCGCTAGGGGGGGTCAGGCCGGACAGCTCTCGAGCTGTGGGTGGGAGGGTGGGCCCCCTGAATTTTTTCTAAGGGGGGGGTCCAAAATTTTGGCTCTAGGGGGGGTGCACCCCTCTGTCCCCCCCCAAAAACACCTATGAGCATTTCTGAACCGTACACAAGTTTGATTATCCAGGAATTCTTAAAAAACTTGATATAAGTAATCATAATTAATATTTTTTCATTTTTACAAAAATGCCAACCAGAAAATTTTTCTGTTTAAAAATTCCTTTTCCTGTAACCTGTTTAAAAATAGCAAGTGCTACACAAGTTCTTTTTTTGTATGTACTTTACGTTTACTACAATAATGTATGCAACTATGGTTGAAGAAGCGGCAATAGCGGCGCAACTATGAGCACCGCTGCGGTTCAACGGCACAGTCAGTACTTGACGGTGCCCAGCAGGGCCCAATTCAGCAACGGGGTCCGCGTCCAGGCCCAGCGGACGTGCAGCCTCTCCCCCGGGCAAAAACTGTCCAGCCAGAAGCAAATAGTCGTCCTTGGCACCAGACATACCATATCCAGGTGGTTAATTTTACCTAATAATAGCGCGATAGTTTGTATATATGATGGCACACCACCCATAATATTCGGGTGGTTCTAGCTTCGTTCTAAGAATGTTCTAAGAATAGAGCAGAAATGTTCTGAGCAGAATAAAATGTTCTAAGAATAGAGCAGAAAAAAGGTCGATTTTCTATCAAGCGTATGTTTGAATAGAAAAGATATGGATGTGAACTAAAGATTAATTCTATCAGGGTGAAAATAGCAGAGTGTTCAAGTAACCACTCTTTCTCCAAAAAAATATTACGTGCAGAAAAACATGCGACGCAACACGCAACTAAATAACAATTGGTTTTGGTTACATAACCACTGGCAACTTTTTTTAAACTTTGTTTGTTCGCGCGTTTATTCTTTATTTCTTTTTGGCCGAGACAGACCTGTGCACTGAACCCCCCTTGCGGTTTTATTGGGAGGCAATTCCAAAACGGGGGCAACTTTTTTGAAACGGGGGGGGGGGGCAAGCAGGGAAGCAACAGAAAAAAGGAAAAAAGTTTAAAAAAATAAAAGGGACAAAAAAGGCGAAATTTAAGTAAAAATAGGTCTAAAATGGATTAAAAACCATTGAATTTTGAAATTTTGAATGGTTTTCTTGCTAAAAAGTCGATTCAATACTGCAATTATCGAGGTAAGCTGGATTTTATTTGGCTATAAACATAGGTGTTTTTGGTTGGGTCCGCCAGTGGGGAGGTCCACCCCCGGATTGAAGGCCAAAATTTTTTAGAGGGGGGTCCAGGGGGGTCCGGACCCCCCTGGGTTTTTAGGGGGGTCGACCCCGGGTGCGAGATTTCAAATTTAAGGGGGTCAGGGGGGTCCAATTTTTTAGCAAAATTTTTTAACTCACTAAACTTTTACATTGTTTTTAGGTCTAATATTGAACTTTATGTGTTAAAACAGCCTCATTTAGGCCTAAACAATTGATATTTGAAACACTGTTTTTAACTAAACCCGTGTTTTTGGACCGTAAATCATAAATATACTTCAATAATGGTGAGAGGGGGGAGGGGGTCAGCTTAGGGGGGTCGGGGACCGCTCTCGAGTTTGGGGGGGGGGGGGGGGGCCCTGATTTTTTTTCTAGGGGGGGGGGGTTCAAATTTTAGCTTGGTGCCCCCTCTGTCCCCCCCAAAACCTATGCCATAAAATAAGTTAATCATTTAAACTTGTAAATTTGAAATTGGCCACTCTGGGTCGACCGCCCTCCCTCGCCCTCGCTCCTCTCGCCGTTTTTGTGCAAGATGATAATATAAGCAGATTTTATATATTATATCTTCCATTATATTCGGAGAGATTGGAATATAGGAATACAAAATAAACGAATGCATGTATTTGAGAATTTTCAGTATTAATTAAAACCTTTTGATTTTTCTTAAAAAATGAAAACGCGCTACTTTATACAAAAATAAAATAAATATTTGCAGACCATTGTTTCACTTATTTGCTTTTAACAATGTAGGGCTGTAATTTCAATTTTTTTTCAGGAGGAATTTCTGTTTGTTTTATTTTATAAATATTGTGTATTTCTATTTTAAGAACCGGTTCTGTGGTTTTTTTCATAGTAACATTAGTTTTTATTTGCTGAATTAATATTTGCGTTTTCTTATATGTTTCGGAAGTAGGTGGTGATTATAACTGGAAAGAGAGCACAAGTGGGTGTATTAAGAAAATGGAATCTTCGCTTTAAATAAACAGCGTTAGAAGTGATTTATTAGCTGGGTGTCCGGATCTTATTGTTCAACCTGGTTTTTTATTATTTAAACAAAAAAAACTATTTTAAAACCAGTTTTGATATCTTTACATTTTAAACTTTGGTTCTGTTAATTTTGTCACATATATTATATAACTATAACGTCGTAAGTCGTAAGCATGACAAAATTCATGAAAATGACCAATTATTTTAACTCAATTTACGTTAGAACCGTAGGGAGGCAGGGGAAAGGGTTGGGGTGGACAAGGAAGGGGTAATATTAAAATTCCGAAAAATATTCACATAACTTTTAAAATTATGAGGGCTTCATTTCTAAAAGTGAAGCATTTGGGGAAAAGTCTTTCGTTAAATTTTTTGTTTATCTCCCGAATTTGGCGTGAGGAAGAGTATACTACACCTCCCCTAAAAAAAGCTAACCGTTCGTGGTATAACCTATAAACCCAACGAATTTCGAAACTGTTGACAACTCCCTTTTCTCTCAAAATTGGGAGTAAAAACGCTAAAAAATTGGGTATTTGAGAAGAAAAAAAAATCATATGAATGAGCATATCTCGTTAACAGAATTTCGGAGTTGTACAAAAATTTGTTGATGAGTTTAACCTTCATTTATAGGCTGATTTAATTAGCGTTTAAATCAAAGGATTTGTTAGTTCAAATTTCTACTTCTTTCGTATATGTATATACATACTACGCTATTAAAATTTCCGAAGTTTTGTACATCTTCAAAAACCAGTAAAACAATCATTACAGTTTAAAAAAATTACTCTACGTCATTCATAAGACACACAAAAGTATTTTTTATTAAATGTTTTTTGTGCGTATGTTGCCAATATTGCCGAAACATCGCATTTAAATCTAGAATTTAACGAGTTTTTTAAGAGCCTGATCTTCATTCTTTTGACAAGGAGTAAAAAAAGGTCGCGTTCTTTTGTTCCAAGTATTTGTTTTTTAGCTGGGAGATTGACAAAATATTGTAGTCGGACTTTGAAAGCGCCTTATTTCTTCGTCAGTTTTTTTTAAATTTTCCAAGCCGTGTGTTGGGCCCGCCGGGGGCTTCTAGAATTTTCTAAATTCCAGAACCAAGTTCTGGAATTTTCTGCTGGAAAATGCCCATCTGACTGCGCGGCGCTTACCTGCGTGTGTGTGTTTATGTTGGTGGTGAAAAAATGACGCAAGAGCCGGTAGCAGCCCCGTCTCCGAGAATGCAAAACCCGCAGCGCACGGCGGCAGGCGGACGGGCGATGGGATTCGCGATGAAAAGCTGCTGGGCATTGTTCTTCCAGATGCGGCTGGGTGTGTTGTGCCGAAGCAGCCGCGTCTCCAACTCCGCCGTCCCCCCTCCCTATTCTCCTCCTCCTCCGTGCAAACAGTCGGTTTCATCGCGAATAAAAAGTTTGGAAAACGACATTCTTCTTCGTGGTTTTTTTGCTCTAATTTCTAGAAAAATTAGCAGCTTTAAGTCTTAACCGCCGAACTCCGCGTTGTTATAAACAGTCAGTTTCATCGCGAATAACGACATTCTTCTTTGTCGTTTTTTTTCTCTAATTCTTGGAAAAATTACCCGCTTTAAGTCTTAAATGCCAAACTCCGCGTTGTTATAAACAGTCAGTTTCATCGCGAATAACGACATTCTTTTTCGTCGTTTTTTTGCTCTAATTTCTAGAAAAATTAGCAGCTTTAAGTCTTAACCGCCGAACTCCGCGTTGTTATAAACAGTCAGTTTCATCGCGAATATCGACATTCTTCTTCGTTGGTTTTTTTTCTCTAATTCTTGGAAAAATTACCCGCTTAAGTTTTAGCCGCCGAAGTGACGGTAAGCGGAGTCATTCGCGAGGATTTAGAGACCACCTACCGTTTTTTACAGTGTGGCTTCTGTTTATTCTTTTTCGGTACGTTTTATTGTTTGCCAAATATTGCAGAGATTTACAAAAAAACTGGGCCGTCTGGATTGGAAACAAAACAAAATGTTGACTTTTTGGAATTAACAGCCGCGAAGTGGCGGTCGATGTCGAAGTCATTGTTGACAATATTTTCATCTCTTTTGTCGCGAAAGAGAGCTTGTGTTTTTTTAAAGCCGCGGCTTTTACTCGCTGTGCTCGGTACCGCGTGGGACAGACCGCAGACCTCGGTCGACTCCGGGCGGTCTGGGTTAACCACGAAATAATTAAAGCTGAAGCTTTTTGTTTCCATACCACCGTCCCCTCTTTATTTACTAAGCCGTAGTACTGGCTACTACTATACGCGGTTTTTTTCCCATTGGCGGCAAATTTGGTTTTGGTTGAAAAATGTGCTGTTGTGTCTTCTGCGCGTCGCGATTATACTATTCTCAAGTGGTGATGTTCTCGCCTGGGAACTCCAAGATCCTTAGATACGGAGAGGAGATCTGGAGAAAATTTTGGAGCTCCTGTCTATTTTTGCACAAATTTCATTATAGGATGTAATGCTGTTGATTATTTTATCAAAAACAATTTTTGCCATCTAAATTTTTTAAAACTTTTTAAAAAAACGATAAAACATAAATCGAATAGAAAAATTTAAAACATAAAGCTTAAGCTTAAAATATGTCTTTTAAGAGGCAGAGCTCTGGGGCTTCCTTCTCCTTAAATGGCGTAGGCTCCGTAGCATAATATTGGAAGAAGAAGCTGGAACATTACTACATTATGTATTTTATAGTTTGTAGAAAAAAAAATGTGCACTGGCTAAAAATAATTAGAGAGAGGCGTAGGCTCCGTAGCATAATATTGGAAGAAGAAGCTGGAACATTACTACATTATGTATTTTATAGTTTGTAGAAAAAAAATGTGCACTGGCTAAAAATAATTAGAGAGAGTGCATTATACCAATGAAAACTCTTGTTTCATTTCGCAGGTTATTATTTAATCTAGCTGCACAGAGATTTAACGGTGCCTAAGTATAAATTACGGTTGTCGAGACTTGACAGCTATTAATTCTCTTTTGTTTGCCAGTGAACAAGGACGTAGCCGAGGGGGGTATGGGGGTTGTAACCATAGATAAACACGGTCAAAAAGCCAGAGGGGGGGTGTTTACCCCGGGTAAATGACATTTCAAAATCTAGGAGGGGGGTCCTAGGGGGGGTCGAACCCCCCTAGCTTTCTAAAGGGGGTCGACCCAGGGTGGAAGATTTTGAAACCTAGAGGGGGGTCAGGTGGGGTCCAATTTCCGAAGCAAAATACTTTTAAACCATTAAAGGTTTATTAATAGTTTTTTTATAAGATAATACTACTTTTTATTGAATAAAAAGCGATATTCAGGTATAAAAAGGGTGTAAAAACATGAATTTATATAAAAAAAATTCACGTTTTTGGAAGAAAATTTAGTATAAAAAAAGTACTAAAAATTTTCTCAAGAGGGGAGGGGAGGGGGTCAGATTTCAAAATCTAGAGGGGGGTCAGGGGTAAAAAATTCGAAAATTTGGGGGGAGGGGACGGCCCATTCCTGGATTTTTTCTAGGGGGCCCCCAAAATTTCGAGGCTAGGGGGGTGGACCCCACCCTGACCCCCCTTGTTCATCTATGGTTGTAACCCCCCTCCTTTCGGGCTGGCGGAGGTAAAAATTTGGGGGTCCGAAGAGAACAATTTTAAAAAATTTTCTGGCGCTTCGCTCCGCTCAGCGCTCGACATTTATATACCGTTTTACAACTTTTAAGTGATGTTTTTAATGAATTTCAAAGACAATTTTTTTAATTTTTTCGTGCTATCGCACGATTTTATTGTTATACCTTTTAAAACCAAAAATATTTCCAGTTTAACTTAAAAAAAAACAATGCAAATACAGACCTGTGCACGGTCTGAAAATGCCCCCCTTTATTGGAGGATTTGCTCCCCCGTTTTATTGCCCCCCCCCCCGCCGAAAATGAAAAAGTACCTTAAAATTATGGCGCCATTTTTGACCTATGATGACGCCATCATCATGAATTTTGCAGTTTTTAGCCTATTTCAATGTATTTTAAGCCATTTTAGACCTATTTTTACCTTGTTTTCGCTTTTTTTGTCCCTTTTTCCCCTTTTTCCTTCTTTTTTACTTTTTTTCTTTCTCCCCTGCTTCCCCTTCGTTTTATTGCCTTCCCCCCGTTTCAAAAAAGTTGCCCCCGTGCCCCCCCGTTTTGGAATTGCCCCCCCCCCAATAAAACCCCGGGAGGGGCCGAGCACAGGCCTGCAAATATCAACAAAAAAATCATCTAGCGCGAAGCGCAAAAAATTTTACCCTTTTTTAATGTTATTTTTAGGGTATTTTGAAAACTTGGAGCACAACCCCCTACAACCCCTCCCCCCTTTCGAAAAATTTGTATGGAGTACAACCACCCCCTTTTCCAAAATCCTGGGTACGTCCTTGCCAGTGAACATCATTTTTTGATCGGTAGAACATGTTAATCCTTTAAGGAGCGTGGCTTTGGATTTATAAATCTAAGTCAGAAGCTTGGTGCAAAACATCGGTTTCAAAAAAATTTTTAATTTTTCGTGAAATTTGTGAATTAACGATTTTATAAGTTACATAATGTTACTTCGTATTGAAAGCCTTGATTTAAATTTTTAAATAGATATTTTAATATATAATGTTTTGTATTAAATAACAATCCTATATATTACATTAATTGACAACTTGTCATTAACTTTCATCATCATCAGATTTCAGTGATTATAAAACATAAGATATTCCTTAAAACCGCCTTCTTTGTACTTTTATATGAACTCCTAGGAGTGCCTCAGTTTTAGGAAGGAAGACTCCAGATTTTAGGGGGTATACGATACGCTGCACATGGGTTTATGAAAGCATGCACTTCATCTTTAACGATATATGAATTGAGTTTGTATTAATGCAAAATTTTAATAAAACCAAATTTAAAACATATATATGACTTAAGTTATTGTTTTATGGTTTTTTTTTTGCAAATATCTTCTTTAAGATTTTTTATTGAGCCCTATTCTCTAGTGGATTTTAAAATAATGCCGCTGTTTCACGCAAAAATGTTAAAACAACCAATTATAAGCGTATTATGTAACTTACCAAAAATATCAAAAATGTGGCAGTTGCAACGTTTTTTTCACCGAAAACTGCTCTAATAAACAGCTGTTTCTTTGTCTAATAGCTAAAAATATATAATGTTGTAAAAAGTAAACTCCCATTTTTTTAACAGCTGTGCCGCAAATATTATCAAACGAGCAGTAAACAACAAAAAAATTTAAATATTTTAAATTTTATTACTTAAATATTTGCTTCTTAGAACAGATTTAAAAATAGATTTTAACTTTTTATTTACAATACAAAGCTTTGTTATTCTAAAATGAAAGACTATTTTTTATCTGGTTGACGACCTACCAGTTTAATTATTGACCGATTTTTTTATATTTGTATTTTTTATAATAATTTTATAATAAAAATTTAATAATAATTTTTATCAGGTTGAATAACAATGCCGTTTTTTTTTGAGCGATTGCTTTGGGAGATGGTTCTTTGGTCAGGGTATACGAACCCAGCAAAAGATTAACAACAAAACAAAAGTTGTTAAAAACGTTTTAGACGGATTTCCTTGAAGACCGCCACTTACTCTAAAGTATATATGTATATGAAACCAGCGAAACATGTAAAATAAGACAACAATTTTTTTCATAATTTCTGAACTTAGGGTTAATTTGTTTATATGTTTCGTAGCCTGTGGGTTTTTAGGGTATCGCGCAAGAAGAAACGTACATATTTTATTTTTTTAGTTATGAGTACATAGGCCAGTTGGTTTATAAGTTCGTGGTGAAAGGTTAAGCTCAAAATTAAATTTAACGTATATATTCATTTTTCCACGTTATTCTTATTTTATCGCTTTACGATTTTGAAGGAAAAGTTAATAAAAAACTGTGACTCGAGGCCAAAAGACACTTTTTGAATAGTTTTTTAAATACCGCCCTCCCGCTTTTTTATGTATAGACAGTATAAGCCCTCTATTTTTATAATTTAAGTGAACTCAGTAATTTGTTAAATTTAATTTACATGCACTGATAAAACATACTTGATTTTTTTTCTCTTTTTTCTTTCGTTAAAAGTTTTTTTTGTAAAATTAATAGTTCTGCAGCGTTGTTTTTTAGTAAATTATACCTATTATTTTTTTGTTATATTTGGTTACTGGAACGAAGAAAAACCTATTTATAATTGGTTCTACTTTTATTCAAAGCCCTGCGCCAGCAAATGTGACTTGACTGGCAGAATTGGAGTTTTTAAGTTCGACAATAACTTTTGACGTGGAACAAAGCGCGGCAAAATAACTTTTTCCTGTCTAGCCAACCGTTTCAAATTTGATTTATCGTTCAGGATATATATTATAGGTTCAAAATATTTTTGACATAGTTTATCTCTTAAAAAACGTGATTTCGCTATTGGACAAATTCCAAATGCAGCTTTTCAAGTTTTTGGTAGATATGTAGATTTGCTTAGCATGGTGTATGTTTTTTTTAATTTAAAAAAAGAAACAAGATACTAATGAAAATGCTCAACAATGATATTTTTCATCGGTCTAGCGGGGACAAATTGTTCGATAGGCACGTTCTCCCGATTTTTTTTTGAAACCGAATAGCAGTGTTTTATATTTTTTATATATAAAGCTGTGAATCCTTCGCTGATTGCTGCCATAAAATAGCAATCGTTTAAATTAAATTCAATTATCCGTCAGATCCACTTTCAGAGACCGAGAGAGAGAGTCACGTCGCGTGTGCTCGGCCGGCAGTCTCTCCGACTTTTTCCACGTTCTCTCCCAGTTTGTTTCTTTTTCTAAGGCTTCTCTGTGCGTCGCGTTGTTTCTTTTTTTTAAATATAAAAACGGAAAAAAACAACCCACCCACCCAAGAGCGTAGCCAGGGGGGATTATGGGGGTTGTAATGTAACTCTCCCCTTTTGGACTGGCGGAGATAAAAATTTGAGGGTCCTAAAAAACAATTTTAAAAAATTTTCTCGCGTTTCGCTCCGCTCAGCGCTCGACATTTATATACCTTTTTACAACTTTTAAGTGATGTTTCTAATGAATTTCAAAGACAATTTTTGAAAATTTTTTCGTGTTGTCGCACAATTTTTAATGTTATACCTTTTTAAACCTATAATTTTTCAAGTTTAACTTGAAAAAAACAATGCAAATAAAAGCAAAAAGAATCACTTAGCGCAAAACACAAAAAAATTACCATTTTTTAATGTATTTTTTACGGTATTTCGAAAATTTGAAGTACAACCCCCTACAACCCTCCCCCCCTTTCGAAAAATTTGCATCTGTATGAAGTACAAGTACAACCATAGGTGTTTTTGGGGGGGACAGAGGGGTGCACCCCCCTAGAGCCAAAATTTTGGACCCCTCCCCCTAGAAAAAATTCAGGGCCCCCCCCCTCCCCCCGAAGCTCGAGAGCGGTCCGGCCTGACCCCCTCCTCGCGTGCCTGACCCCCCTCCCCCCTCTCGACCAATTTGGAAGTATATTTTTTTATTTTCTGTCTAAAACACGGGTTTTTAGTTAAAAACAGTAATTAAATACAATTTTTAGGCCTAAATAGGTTGTTTTAATACATAAAATTCGATATTAGACCTAAAAACACTTAAATTATTGAGTTAAAAAAATTTTGCTGAAAAATTGGGACCCCCCTGACCCCCCCCTGGATTCGAAATCTCGCACCCGGGGTCGACCCCTAAAGCCGGGGTCCGGACCCCCCTGGACCCCCCCCCTAGAAAATTTTGGCCTTCCACCCGGGGGTGGACCCCCCCCTAGCGGACCCGACCAAAAACACCTATGAGTACAACCCCAACCCCCCCCCCCCCTTTGCGAAATTCTGGCTACGCCCCTGCACCCACCCCAGTTCATTTAACGGGAATCCGTCTGCGAATTGAAGGAAAAAACGAGTGAGAAGCTGAGAACTGCAGGTGAAGTCGCGGGGAGAACCGCCCCGCACCCCCATGGAAGCCCCTTTTACCATACATGGGCACGGGGGGGGTTGGGGGTTTAACCCCCCCAAATTCTGAGAAGTGGGGTTTAACCCCCCCACTCAGAAGTGGGGGGGAGAAAAGGTTAACCCCCCCCCCCACAATTTTGGAAAAATGAAGAAAAAAAATGTCTTTAAAATGACTTCTAACTGCATCCAAACTTAAGTTTTGAGGTCAAAATGAATGTTTTAAGCAATAAAAAGCTCAAAAATGCCATAAGAAGGGCTTTTTGACCTAAAATTGGCGTTTTTTTCACCTATTTTTTCTTTGAAATCGAAAAACGATATGGGTAAAATGCACTCCAGAAAAAAAACGATATGGGTATTTTGCGTTTCTCGGATTTTAACCCTCCCTAATTTGGGGTTTAACCCCCCCACTCCGGACCAACTTGCCCATGTATGCCTCCTACCCCCGGAGGTTTTGTTTGCTCCCGCGTCAATTCCTCCTTTCCTGCTTATGGCAGCCGGCCGCTTTGAAGCAGCAGGCGATCCTTCAGTGCAACCCGGCGTCAAATTTATATGGACAAAAGTTTATCAAGTTTAGCCTTCCCTATTGATGCCTTAAATAGATCGACGGTGAGGCCAAGCCGCCGATCGCATAGACATACTTTTGTAACTTCGTTTGCGAAATCTTATTTTTTCAATATCTATGTAAGCTTCCGATGTTAGAACTCTGTTAAGACCATTTAAAGCTAGGTTAAAATCTTAGACAATAGATTAACAATGATGAGTCAATTAAATGTCAATGTCAATTCAATGTCAATTAAATATTGATATTAACAGATTTTTTTTTAGTTTTTTTAAGATTGGATTTTGAGATAGTTTTGTTTTGTTTTTGTTTTTTTTTTTGTTTGAAATTCCTAAAAGCTTTTAGCTGTTTTTTTTCTCAATGGCTTGGCTTGACCAGAAAGCAGGCGTTGGCAGCTGGGATTTTATTTAACCCCAAAAAATATCAAAAGTTTTGACAATTTCTGGTTTCTTTCAAATTTTGAAGTTCGGTATCCGGTCCGTACCTCCCTTATCCCAACTCCTTAGTATTTAAACGGTACTGTAGGTATATATACCAATACACGCCTCTCTCCAGGTCCAGCGTACAGCTGTAATATTACAATTCCTAAATATATTAAGTAAGAAAATATTTTCCTTTAAAATTTTTTATACACCCAAAGGTTAGCATTCGCAGTGCTCACCCAAATTGACAGAAACAATTTTGTGATGATTTTTTTTTAATTTTTGTAGTCCATACAAAACTTCTCAATGAATTTAACTTGTTTAATGATTGGCTAGGTTAAATTGCGCAAAATTATTTCACAAGCCATTCAGAGAAACGTTTAAAAAGATTAAGTGGTGGGTGGGGTATTAAAAAAAGAAAAGAATATAACAATATAATTTCTTGGAAAATGGGAGGCTGGCAGAGAGTCAAAGGATTTTTCCAGCTGTGGCGGAAATAATCCCGCGGCTCCCCTGAAAATCCCGGCCAGAAAAATAAATGGTCGTTGGTTGCAACGGCAAAGTAAACCAAAATTGCGTATAAAATATATGCCACCGTGACTCATTTTAAATTTGGAAAAGTGCCGTTTTAAACTATAGAATAAGTCACAGTTACTTGTATTTTATAAAGACAGCGACTTATTTTCCCGGATTAAAGTGGAAATAGTCGTTACTACGACAAAATGAGCCACTGTCATTATAAAATACACGTGACTGTGAGTCATTCTGTAGTTAATAGGGTCCCTTTTTAAATTTAAAATAAGTCACAGTCACACATATTTTATACGAACGTGGCTCATGTTTCCGTAGTAAAGTCGAAATGGTCGATTGCGTCAAACCTTGAGCGCTAATTAGGGAGCCCATTTCCGCCAGGTTTTTTTCTCCGATTATCATCTCAGCTGAAAGATAGATTAAGAGCTGTTCGGAAGAGCAAGCGAAGGCTTTTTGAGCTAATCGGAGAAGATTAAAAAGGCGCTGACTGTAATGGACTCGCAAACGCATTACGGGGATTAAACGGTGGTAGTGGTGGTTTTGTCGGGAGGACTAGGACTTTAAACTTCAGCCCGGCGGCATGAAGCTAGTGTAAAGCTTATATTTGTGTTTTTTATTGACTAAATAGCTCGTCAGGGGTCAGCGTGCTGTTGCCTGTTGGATCCTGCAAAGGCGATTTACTCTCTTGCTTTTCACGTGGACTGTTACGTGAAAAGAGCGCGCATTTATCCCACAATGATGAGAGCGGAAAAAATAAGAGAAAGTTGTGAACGCGTTTTTATTTACTTCCGTAGCCCCATTATTGTATCCCAGATTGTTTTTTATGGTATATCATTTTTTAAACTGCGAATTTAATTGTTCTTAATAATTGGTGGATCTGGTATTTTTACAATAATGTCCCGTCATTTGTAAAGATGTGTTGTGTGTTGAGTATATTTCGAGTTGCGTCAGATGAATATTTTTATTTAATTGTGGCTTAAAAACCTAGATATTGACAATCGTTTATTCATGTTTTGAATAACATCATAAACAAAAAAACTAATATTAGTTTTTGCACATCCGAAAGTTAAGTTGTTTAAGCTGACTAAGCAGACAGGGACAACTTTTTCCCATCTGAAACGTGCGCGGTAAAATTTACTTAATCAAACTGGTATACAATAGACAAACAGTCGTTTGTAAAACAAACAAAAGCTCGCGTCATTGTATGAAAAAAACAACTGGGTTTTGGTGTTAAGCACTTTGTTTCATTATAGAAGTTCTAATTATAGAAGTTAAGCTCTTTTGTTGTTGATAATTATATATAGATGATTGTGACAAAATTAGAGTTCTATTTTCTGTTTAAAGTTTAAAGCACCTGTCGCGATCTTTCCCTAAAAAAAGCAGTTCGCTTCTCTAGTGAAGGATTGCACTTTAGGTTGCGTAACAACAACAGCTAAGAAGTTAAGAGTTTTGCACCAAGCTTAATCGAATTTTGCCTCCCAGAGAGCCCAGTCGCGTCTGTGTTTTGTTCGGTTTCTTATCTCTTTAAAAAATCTAGCTTGTTATTTTTGCCTTGCAGCATTTCGTGTCAAGCGGTGGTAACCCGCCACGTCTCGCATACACATCTGGAAGTTGTCGGACCTGGACGCGTATTTTTGTTACACTTCAAAAAAATTTTCTTTTTCGGACGTGCCGTTTACCGCAATTGTTTACTTGATAGCAGCAGAGCCGCTCGTCGTTGCTAATCCGGACTCTCATAACTTGGACTTTTTTTTGTTTTTTGAAGAGGTTTTTAACGAGTCCAGTGGAGTCTTTTATAAAAGGTCCAGATTAGCGGCTAAAAGTGCAGTGGGTCGATTGAAAAGTATTAGAATCGACGAAACTGGCGACGCAGAGCAGTTATTCAAGAAAGTGGGAAGGATTTCTTCAACGGCAATCCCTCCGTGCAGATCGAACTGGAACGCTAGCGCTACTGTTTATTAATATCGGCGATTCTGCCGATTGTTTTTGTAACTTTATCGATCGGGGAAAATGTCTTCGCATCACCACCAAGGGAGCACCCGTCTGGCAACTCCCCATCGGGAGACGTACCGCGAGCCGGCCATGAGCTTTCTTCAGTCCGGACCCGTGGGGGTCTCGGATTCGGCGGCGAAATTGTCGCCGCCACTGTCCCCGGCATACATAGACTCGTGGATCAGCGTCTACGCCTGGGTGAAAAGCACGTGCGGAAAGTAAGTTAACGGTCAATTGTTACGGGGTTTTTACATCTTTCTGGAGGATCATTATGTCTTTACAACAGTCGATGCAAATGGCAACATACCTTACTCACGGTTGGTTCGTACCTAAATGACCCTTATGGTAACTGTAAAACGCTTCTTGACACCGTTTCTTGGTTCAACAAAAGGAAAGTGTTAAAAAAATTGAAGTTTTACTACAATTAAGTGGAATAATATTATAGGTGCGTGCCCGACCTACCCAAGCTTAGGGGAGATATTTATCCCGACCAGGGGGGCATACTCGCCTTGGGAGATTTCCCAAAAATCGGGATTCTCCACCTTTTCCGGTCCCCTTCGAGCACCTATGAATAGCAGAATAGAAATAGCACACAGGTAAAACACGCTTGAATTAAAACATGTTTGTTCACTAGTCTTTAAATAAAAGTTGTAATCAGAGTAATATTCCGTTTTATGAGGGTCGATACTACATATTTTGTTATCATCGCTAAAACTATTTTCGTCACTAGTTTTAATTAGAGCTATATCATGCCTGACAATCGAACTATTTTTGTTTTACCATGGCAATTTCATTTTTTTGTGATGATAATTATGATATTTTTCGGTATTCGCTAAATGTTCAAAAGTTATTTAGGTATGTTATAATAACAAGGCACGTTGTTATTACATAGTCAAAGACATTCATTACTAATTTTTCTCATTTTAATTTTATTATTTTTTAAAAACAATGTTATTTTCTTAGTTTCGCGTTTTTTTGGGGAGTATAACCACTAATGCGCCCACCCACCTATGGTTTGAAATTATACTCCCCCAACATAGGTGTTTTTAGTCAAGTCCGCCTGGGAAGGAGTCCACCCCCGGGTGGAAGGCCAAAATTTTTTAGGGGGGGTGGTCCGGACCCCCCTGATTTTAGGGGGGACGACCCCGGGTGCGAGATTTTAAATTTAGGGGGAGGGGATCAGGAAGGGGGGTCCGATTATTTAACAAAGTTTTTTTAAATTAATAATTTAAGCGTTTTTAGGTCTAATATTGAATTTCATATGCAAAAACAGCCTATTTAGGCCTAAAAAGTATATTTAGACACTATTTTTAACTGCAAAACCGTGTTTTTGACAGTAAATAAAAAATTATATTTCTAAATTGGTCAGAAGTGGAGAGAGGGGCCGGACCGCTCTTGAGCTTTTGGGGGAGGGGGGGGCCGGATTTTTTCTAGGTGTCCGAAATTTTGGCTCTAGAAAAGGGCGGTGGACCCCTCTGTGCCCCCCAAAAAAAACATCTATACTCCCCAAAACAAATCATTATTACCCGAGCTTATAAAAATGCATGCATGCTCAGCATGCAAAGTTGGTTTTATAACAACAATATATCAACAAAATCAGCTTGTAAGCGATTGACTTCTTCTTTTCTTTTCCCTTTTCTTAACATCGTTTGTTTTTTAATAAACTTAAGAAGGACATAAATATTATGTGATATTTACCTGATACCTTATAACTCTCCCGCAATTGTTTTTTTTTTGTTTATTTGTGTTAAATATTTTAATTAAATAAAATCTTAGGATTTCGGAGTTCAAATAAAAGCTAAATTAAATAAAAGCTCTTATTAACCTAGTGTTCTATGCTAGCCATGTCTTCATTTAAATATGCATTATTTGGATAATATACTATAATAATGTTTCTGTGTTTTAATTAATTTCAAAAGACCTTTCTCTGTCGAAACATTATTTATGGCCGCAATAGTTTATTATGAATATAAATTATATAAGTAAATTACAATATAAAATAGGCGTAAAACGATTTAGTGATGATAAGGCGAAAAGTGTTAATAGTGTCGTCAGTTAACCGAAAGACTATTTTCTTTTTATTTTGGAACCGATGTAAATTTTAAATTAATATTTCCTCTTTTTTTGAATTTTCAAAATTATTCTGGTAAATATGGGTGTCAAATTAGTGATTTTAAGTTGCAATATACTGCATGCAAATAATTGCTAATTTTGGTGTCTTTACTATAAAAACAAATCTACAAGTTCGAGCCAAAGTAGAAATGAGACTTGAGGAGTTGAAGCTAAATGGGTGAGTGCTATTTTTAGAATTTATAATATTTCGTAAAACTATAGAATAAAGGCGGGTCATGGTGAGGTTCACCCCCTATCATAGCCTTAAATTCTTGCCATTGCCACCCCCCCCCTTCTCCATAAAAAAATCTCGAAACTGCCAACACCCCTTCCTTAAAATTTGTAGGTATCCCGGAAAGACCCTCCCCCTCTCTCCTAAATTTGAGGGGTCACTTTCAAGTACATACTAACTAAAACCAAGTACATACTAAAAAGGCCAAATGTGGTATTTGATTGGTCTACTTAAAAAAATGTTTGGGACACCACCATAGGTAACAGGGGCAGCCTACCGGATTTCGGAAGGGGTATACCTGACCCCTAAAATTCGGGGGATGGTGTCCAAAATTTTTTTTTGAGGGTATACCTCAAATACCCCATTTTTAGCGTTTTTAGTACTGGGACCCCCCAAATTTTAGGGGGGGGGGTGTCCGGGGTACACCCAAATTTTAAAAGGGGTGTCGGCTATAATCGGGATTTTTGGGGGGTATAATAACCCCTCCTGCCCACCTATTGATACCATCCCCTCCCCGCTCCCCCAATTTTCAGGGTCGGGTATAGATATCCTTCTAAAATCCGGGAGCCTTCCCATCCCACCTATGACTTTACGACAACCCGGGCCTACTGCTCAAGTAAAGATTTTAATATTTTTCAAAGAAACTTGTGTACCTAATCAATTATTTTGATAGTTTTTAACATCTTATACTCTAGCATTTGAGAAATTTGCAACAATCGCCGCAGTTGTCTCAAGCAGGTATATATGGTATATATACCTGCTATATACATGGGCACGGGGGGATTGGAGGGGTTAACCCCCCCCAAATTCTGAGAAGGGGGTTTACCCCCCCCCCCCCCGCCACTCGGAAGTGGGGGGGGGGGAGAAAAGGTTAACCCCCTCAATTTTGGAAAAATGAAGAAAAAACGTCTTTAAAATGACTTCTAACTGCCTCCAAACTTAAGTTTTGTTTTAAGCAATAAAAAGCTCAAAAATGCAATAAAAAGGGCTTTTTTGACCTAAAATTAGCGTTTTTTACCTATTTTTCCTTCAAAATCGAAAAACAATATGGGTAAAATGCACTCCAGAAAAAAACACGATATGGGTATTTTGCGTTTATATATATATATATTATTATATATATATATATATATTTCTTTGTTAGAGATTCCGAAAATTCAAAAACGGCTTCTTTCTTCGATTTTTTCTTGTTTATAGAAGAAATTATTTAAAAAAGCAGAGTGAAACATGATATTTGAACAAAACGGAAACTGAGTTGTTTTTTTTTTAGTTTCAACTTTCAACTTGTTTTCAATCCAATCCATTAATTTACATGTATGTATGTAGTATACAAAGAAGTCCTCTCATGTTATGTTTTTTACAGACAGCCTTTTCTTAATTAGTTTTGAAATCAGACACGACCATTTGAGTTTACTACATAGCACAAAAAACCTTGGTTTAGGAAAGTGTTCAAATATAAATAAGATAAAAATGAGATAATTACGTTCATACTTTGGTCCTGCCATTGATTGTGATGACATTGTTTTCGAAACAAAATGTTTTGTCGTTTTGTTTTTGTAATTATTTTTTCGTAGGTAGGCAAAACAATATTTTCTTTTGGCTAAGAACCGACTTTGTTAAATTAATAAAAAAATTTATTTTAACTTTATTTTACTTTCAACCTTTTGTCCTTGTGCCTACTGGAGCTTTACTGTGTAAACCACCTTAGATTGAAATAGCTATTGCAAAATATTGCGAAATTTAAAGGTATATATAATTAAGAGAAAAAACAAACTTCAGCTATGTTCTATGTCACTTTAGAGCATTTTTATCTATTTAATCTTATGATGGGAAAATTTTCTTTTACTTATGCTCATTACCAAAGCCCAGAGATTAAAATAACAGTATATAATTCTTTTTATTTCAAAATTCAACCTAGGCAGGTGTAAAATTCCCTTTGAGGACAGCAAATCTAAAAATGGACATGTTCCCTGGAGACATTATTTTTCTAGCAGTATTTTGTTGTAGTTTTTGGCACAACAACCCGTACGGTCTGCACCGTTTTGAAAGAAATTTTTTTATCAAAGCAGTTTATTTTTTATTTTATACTTCCAACTTTATTACCGAAAAAAGTTTAAGTTAATGTGATTGTTTATTAGTTTTTTTCTAGCAACTATCATCGTATAAGGTTGTTAGCGAAATCGCTAGTATTCATAAGGGGACTAAATATTGATTTTTTTAACCCAAAAGAACCAGAAGATTCTCGCTATAACCGGTGGTGTGGTGTTGCTTCGGTTTTCTCCACGGAATAACCGGAAAACAAAACAAAACTGCTGATAGGAGTATAAGAGCATCATTCCCCGCTAGTTATCACAGCGGAGATATCACTTTTTTCTTAAGGCTGGTTCATGCTTATGCTGATCTGTGCACGGTCTGGAAATGCCCCCCCCCGTTTTATTGGAGGATTTGCCCCCCGTTTTATTGCCCCCCCGCCAAAAAATGAAAAAGTACCCTAAAACTATGACGCCATTTTTGACTTATGATGTTGATGACGCCATCATCGCAAATTTTTTGCAGTTTTTAGCCTATTTCAATGTATTTTAAGCCATTTTAGACCTATTTTTACCTTATTTTTGCTTTTTTGTCCCTTTTTTCCCTTCTTTTTTCCTCTTTTCCCCCCTTTTATTCTCTTTTTTTTCTTTCCCCCTGTTTGCCCCCCGTTTTATTGCCCCCCCGTTTTAGAAAAGTTGCCCCGTGTGCCCCCCGTTTTGGAATTGCCCCACCAATAAAACCCCGGGGGGCAGTGCACAGGTCTGCTTATATAAAAATGTCCTTTGGACAAAGTCCAAAGGACGTTTTTACATACGTTTATACGCTGTGTTAGTCCTTTGGACTTTGTCCAAAGGACGTTTTTACTTAAGTATGAACCAGCCTTTACGCTTGTTTCTGGCGGAATCATACATAAAGGCAAACAGCTAAATAATTGCTTTCTTCCACCCTCTAGATATGTGTGTTTTAGTGTGTTTTTTTATTCGCTTCGATAAGCAATTTAGGCAGTCGTTCATAACATTCGTATAAACGAAGCAATTAGTTGGTTTTTTTGCTTAAACTTTTGGTGACAAAATGTGGTGCACTCCCCCCCCCCGGCCCCCACCCTTGGGATTTAGTTCACCTTGAAAAATAATGCGTGACTGCTCAAGTTCATAAAAAGCAACGTTTTTTAACAGGAAGGGCAAGGATTCCTCCAGAACACAACCGGGAATTGTTATTTTTGATACTGCAAGTTAAAAAAAAATTTGGTCAATTTTTTGTTCGATTTTTTTAAAAAGTCTCAAAATTGAATGTTGTATTGGTGTGCGGTAAAGAAAGCAATGTCGATTGTCCGGACATCGTAAAGGTATAAATGATTTAAGCAAAACAAAGGGGCGCCGAAATTTATTTTAGGATTGCGAACATAGGTGTTTTTTTTTTTGGGGGGGGGGGCGGGGACCGACAGAGGGGTTCAACCCCCCCCCCTCTAGAGCCAAAATTTCGGACTCCCCCTAGAAAAAACAAGCCCCCCCCCTTCCTCTCTCCCCCAAAAGCTCAAGAGCGGTCCGGCCTGACCCCCCCTAAGCGAGGCTGACCCCCTCCCCCCTCTCGATCAATTTGGAAGTATAATTTTTTATTTACTGTCAAAACACGGTTTTTTAGTTAGAAACAGTGTTTAAATAAACTTTTTAGGCCTAAATAGGCTGTTTTAGTATATAAAATTTAATATTAGACCTTTAAAACACTTAAATTATTGATTTAAAAAAAAACTTTGTTGAAAAATCGGACCCCCCTAAAATTTAAAATTTAGCACCCGAGGTCGACCCCCCCCCCTAAAAAGCAAGGGGGGGTGAGGACCCCCTCTAAAAAATTTTGGCCTTCCACCCGGGGGTGGACCCCCCTAGCGGATCTGACCAAAAATACCTGCGAAAAAAATATTGCGAATAAAAAAAATTCCAGTTGTTTTTGAAGCCTTTTTAAACACTGTACCCAAGAACAGGAGGGGGAGCGAGAGAGTATGCATTTCAAAATTCCAGAAATTTGAAAGGTGCCAAATTAAAAAAAAATTTGGGAAAGGGTTTTCCCCTACATTTTTTTTCTGGTGAGAGGGGGTAAAATTTTGAGACTAGGAGGTGTACCCACTCCCATTCATGCCCTCTTGGGATAGCCACCCTTATATTATCACCTGTTTTGACAATAGTCAGAAGAATGTTTAAGACAAAAATTCGCTTAGGTTGACAAAAATTAGTCATATTTTCACTGTAAACATAATAATTATTAACGCGTTGGCCATTTTCCATGCATGTGCCATTGATAATTATTATGTCTGTGATTCTGAATACAATTGTTGCTTCAAGTGTTAATTAGCTATTGTTGTTATTTTAAGCTACTAGCTACTCTCTATTAGCTACTCTTGTTACAAAAAAAAATGTAAAAAACAAGTTGTGTAATATTATCTGGGCAATAAAAAGTTATCGATGAGACGTTGAGTTCAACTTTTTTTATAAATTAATTTCAGTTACTATTAAGAAGTTTCAATGGCTTTTTTGTCCAGGTGGTTCCGCAAAACCACTAGTTGCTAGTTGCTATAAACTTTTTCTGCGGTTAGCTCTGATTGTTTAGCTAATTAGCACCCAGTAACGTAAATCCGGGGTAGCGAGGAGTTTTAGCAAGTATTCTTTCTTGATTATTTATAGGGCTATTACTGAATATCATACCTCTTCTGTTCCAAATCACTATGGCAACAAACCGACGCGGCCAAAAACCCCAACGTTAATCGATCCTTGCCCAATTAAGACCAACGATGGTACAATAGTGCCCTTTTGTCTGGTGAAAAATCTGATCTGGAGTCGGCGCGATATTCGCGTCTTTGTTCTCGGCTCCCGGGTCTCGCTGATAAATTGCGGAAAAAGTTTTTTTGTTTTTGATTAATTGAGAGCGTATATAGCTTAATAATGCATAAGTAATTCGCAGTAAAAAAGCATAATCAGATAATATTCATGTTTAGTATTTTGTGCTAATCCGGCGAACCATTTTGCGAATTAATGGGTTTTTTTTATTCTGTAATATTTGTTCCAAGATAAAAAAGTGCCTGTCAGAATAGACGTCTAACTATTATTTCCTCAGTGACAGGAAAAGAACTGTCGAGCGCTTTTTAAAACTAATAAAAATTTTATGTTATATATTTAAATCCAGACAAAAGCTACTTAGCTAAATAAGCAGACTACCGGCTTGCTAAATTTATATATTTTTACGAACTGCTAAATGATTACTTGTACCAACTTGGCCAAATTAAGTTTAAAGTGTGAAATGAGAATTTGATTTTACACACTCCAGCTACTAAGATCTATCCTATATTAATTAGTGATGGACAGTTCCGGGTTCCGGATATCCCGTGCGAAATTTGGAATTCCGGTTACGGTTTCTGTTCCGGATTTTTGGAAAATCTCAATTCCGGCTCTGGTTCCGGGGGTTTCGCAGTTTAATAGGCAGTGCCGGTTCCGGATGTTCCGGGAAAAATTTGGAGTTCCGGTTCCTGTTCCGGATTCTTGGAAAATCTCATTTCCGGTTCCAGTGTTCCGGGGATTCCGCAGTTTCGCCCATCACTAATTTATATTAGTGTAGCTCCGAGCTCTAAAGCGGAAGCTCTTTTTAGGGCTGGTTCATACTTATGACAAAACGTCCTTTGGACATTGTCCAAAGGACAATTTTATAAAAGCCAAAACGTCCTTTGGACAAGCCAAAACGTCCTTTGGACTTTTGCCTTTGGACGAAGTATGAACGCTACTTAGAATTTGTCCTTTGGACAAAGTCCAAAGGACAAAATCTAAAGGGAAAATTCCAAAGGACAAAAGTATGAATACGTTGTTCTGTGGATTTTGTCCTTTGGACTTTTCCCTTTGGATTTTGTCCAAGGGACGTTTTGTCATAAGTATAAACCAGCCCTTAGTCTTATGAAGCGGGGATGGTTCATTTTGTAAACACCTAGTTTTTTTTTTAAATTGAAAAAAACAATAAAAATAGCTCTAAAATAAAAAGAATGAATAAATTATATTTAAAAAATTAAATTGAAATAGCTAATTAAAGGGCGGAGCTCCCTTGTTTTAATTTTTTTAAATGGCCGTAGCTCCGCAGCATGATATCACTAAAATATAAATGCTTGCCCTGAATAGGTATCTTCTTTTCTGAAAGGATTAAGTTCTAAGTACCCAGGTGGGTAGAAGGGAGAGAGGGTTGAGAATTTAACCCTTTTTGTCTAAAAAAAACTCGATTTTCGGTGTAAAACGATAAAAAGATGCTATTTTTTGAGCATCGAAAAGCGGCCAAAAATTTTGATAGCAGATTTACTATATTGCATGATCTACCAAGTTGCCCTGGGTACTAACTTATATTTTTGCTTCTTTACTAGAAAAATAAAAAAAGTATTTTTCGACCTTTAACACAATGTTGTTTGCGTCACATCGTATTTCTAATAAATCTAAGATGGACGGCTGGCTAACCGTCGGTCTCAGATTTATTAGAAATACGATTCTAAAATTTTGAGCTACAGTGTAGGAGTTATATCGCTGGTTTCTATATTATATCTACTCAGGATTCAGGATTATGAAACTTATTTTGATAATCCAAATCTGTTCTTATTTGCAAGTCGGCTTTTAGTACATTTAATTAGTATTTATATCTATATTACTAATATAATCACAATTGATTGATCATAGTTTCTAGACTAGCGTAATTGTTGGTTGTTTTTTTGAGTAGTAACAAATATAGACGAATGGTGATAAATGATGTTTATACATTGTTGTTAGTTAACCGAAGCCGCGTGGCTGTTATGTGACGTCACTTTTATAACCTCGAATTCTTTTTTTTTTCTTCCCCCCCCCCCTCTCTCTCTCTCTCAGTCCGGAACCAGAAATCGATTTTTCGGTGAAAATTCACGTTTCTCACATGCAGTGGAATCGAATCGGAGAGTTAAGGCCACACACATCCCTGTCAATCTTTCGCTTTTTATTTTGTTGTGTTTTTTTTTCTCCACTATCAAAAAAAAATCCCCGGATTTTGTTTCAGCGATGGAATATACACTATAAATGCAAATGAACTGAACTTTTTTTCTTAAAAAGAAAATGAAAACTTGCCGCGCCTTATTAGGAAAAACTATAGCAGAGTTTTGTGTGTTTTGGCAACCGTTCCTTCTCACTTTTAGTTGCGAAAAAGAAAACAAAACTTTTTTCTCGACTGATTACGTCAGCAGAATTAATTTTATTTTCCAGAATTTTGTTCTAGTGTTCTGGTTTTCTCGCCTATTTTTTTAATTAGCATTATTAAAATAAAAACTGGAAAATCAAAATATATTGTTCTATTTTAACATCAAGAATGTTTTTCGTTGGTAAAATTTGGATAAATGGTTCGCATCTTACTCATAATGTTCTAGTATCACAGATATTTTTTAGTCATCTTGAAATTTTCTGACAGAAAAAAGTTTAAATACGTTTTGTTTTTATTTTTATATAGCTAACTATGTATACCTCTAAATTTAAGCGAATCAAGTATATTAAAAGTGCTTTTGGGTTTTAAATTTTTATGGGCTGCATATGTAAACCTAAATAAGCACGATCTCGAAAACTAAGGGTGGCTATTTGCCCGAGTACATGGCGCTTTGAATTCTAGAAAGGCTTCGGTCCAGTCAGGCTCGGAATCTGGACCCTTTTAGCTTTTTAGGCTGGTCTGGTTCACACGGGTTAAAAGATTTAAAATCTAGAAGTAGAGGGTGCGAGTGCTATTTACAAAGCAAAACAATTAATGGAAAATTTTAAATAAAAATAGTATATACTTAAAGGCAGAGAAAATAAAAATAATATATAGGTGAAGGCAAAAAAGAAGAAAAGGAGATAATTTAAAATTCTGGGCTGAGGTCCGGATAAAAAATTCGAAAATTTAAAAGGAGGGGGTTTCCCCAATTTCGCGGCTATAGGATGAACACACTCAGCGCACTCCCCTCCCCTTGCACGATCTTCCCCATTCTTTTTTTTTCACGATAGTTGCAAAAATAGCACTTGCCGCTGTCGTCGGTACTAGTAAACTATTCGTAAGTAAAGCTATTTATATACAAAAAATCTTATGAGTTTAAATTTTATAAGCCACGATTAGTCAGTTGGTTTTTATATAGATAGTACACGAGATAGAATAAAAAAATCGCGAAAAATAATTGTGGCCCCATAGTAATTAATAAAAATATGGTTTTGTTTGGGGAAGACCGCATATCGTTTCTTAAAATATTCGACCGAGGTGGCTGTACTGTTTTTTCGCAACGGTCGTGGGAGTTATATATACCCCCTCTCTCCCCCCCTCCAAAAAAAAATCTCGAACTTTGCAAAAAAAATTTTGGGGTACCATGGATCCATAGCCCAAAATCCAAGAGGCTGCCTATCCACAGTTGATCTAAAATTAATTTCGGTACAATCGAATGAAATATAGATTAACTAAATCTATTTTTGGAAGGATATAATTAGATAAACGTTAAACATCGTGACACCCTTAAACTAATCGATTTATGAATTTATTAAGTTTAGTCCTGTCTTGTTCAGTTAAGAAAGCGTCGTTAGATCAGTAATCGCTCAATCCATCGTTGATATTTATATTACAAGCTATATAATAATCGCATCATACATAAGTATAGATTCTTAATCTAATATTTGCGTACGTGCAAATTTAATGTTTACTCAATTTAAAAAGAATTGGAAGAAAACTTAAGCATTTGATTTGTAGTTGAATTCCCTGTGGATAATCGATTTTTTTTAAACCGGCTTATCACAACTGAAATTATTTTTTTTTCTGACTGAAGATCGGAATAAAAATTGCTCATTCAGTTTGTTTCATTTTAGATATGGCTCAATTACAATTCGCTTGAGGAGAGTAAATTAAGCATAATGAGTCACATTGAAATGAACGTTGCCAAAAAGACTAAGTACAAGTACTTAAATGACCAAAAATAAAAGGAACGTTGAAAGTTTAAAACTTTTTCAGAATTTTAAAACAATAAATGTTTTGAGGAACAAACTAAAATTAACTTTTTGTGATAAACCACAAAAAATAAGCGCGTTTTTCAGTCCTATATTAATAATTATAACCAAAAATTGCAAGGAAATTCTAATCATTTTTGGTGAGTTATTACTGTGGGTTTTGTTTTTAAGGGTTTTTTTTTAAATGTTTAGTGTTTATATAGGTAAATACAAATTTCAGTGCTGTAAGTAATATTTACCAGCTTGTCAATGTATTCGCATGACAAAATAAATTTATTTATTTATTTAAGGAAAAGGGAACATTGTGGGTCCTTTTTGTTATATGAATTATTTTTTTCCTTCTTATTATTAATTATTATTTCGCAATAAACCAAAAAAAACTTCTATTCGTACTTCTAACTAAAACTAACGCACCAACGAACTACTATTTTATTTTTAATGTAAAATATTTCGCTGCTTTTGTTTCTGTAAGTCAATAATACCTTTTGTGACAAGATTCTAAACACGCATCATTAATTTATTGTTATTTTCTAATTTTTAAGTGTTTATTTTAAGAACTTATTTTTGGTGAAAGTGCTTACTTAAGAAACCCTATATTTTTCTCGTGTGTACCTTATAAATAAATTACGACTTGGTGAAGTTTTTTGTTTAATTTAAAATAAATTGGGTACTGGGAACGTAAAAAATTAAATGTACCTGTAAAATTTAATTTACTGAATGGAGTATTAATATTTAGGAATATATATTGCTTTTATTATAAATAATATTTTCTCACTTGTGACTTCTCAATCATGCCTGTGCACTTGTTAAAGATTCTAGGTACTACGGAATTCTACAAGTCTCCATTAAATAATAAGTACGTATTTAGCTCGTAGTTTTTATTAAATATAATTTGTTTATTCTTTATTATATTTTTTTAACCAACTGCATGTTTCATCAAAAGAAATGTTTGAGCAAAAGAATTTGGCGTGAGCAGCCCTCTAAAATTTGGTGGGTCCCAGTACTAAAACGTTAAAAATAGGGTATTCGGGGGATAGCTTCAATAAATTTTTTTCTTAATTTTTTCTGGTATACCCCCAAATTTAGGAGGCTGCCCAGGTTTAGAAAACTCAGAAAATTTAATCCCGTTCCAATAAATATTTAAATTTTGAAGGAAAAATATACTGTTGATACTTGTTTATACTCTTATCCCAAGCACATGTCGATCCACAATCCACATCGAGGCAGTAAATAATTTACTCAGGACTCGCTACTTTCTCGCGCTCAGTTTTTGTTACTTTCGAAAGATATTCCCATATTTAAACCTAAAATTGCTAAAATATTTCTTTATTTCGTTCATCAGTCAGTACTCGTTTAGTTTTGATATAAGTATTAAACCACCAATTACATTAACATTAATCTTTATGTATACCACCACTGATTGCTTTATACTGCCCTAGTTTATTATCGCTTTGTATATTCCAGCATAAAACTACTACTGTAAGTTAACTGAATGTTAGTTATTATAATTAGCAACTACAAGAAGTATGGAATTACTTAAATTTATTGATGGAGTTTATGGGATAAAAAAATTATTGATGTAATAAATAACACTAAATTTAAATACGAAAGAAAAATTTACGTACACACATCTCAACTCAGGTGGGATTTAACCAAGGATATACATAGATGTTTTAAGAGAGAGAGAGGAGGCCCGCCCCCCGGGGACCCCCCCGAAAAGACCCCCCCCCCCAAAGGGGGGGCGAACAGCCGGACCCCCCCCCCAGGGGGGCGCAACAAACAACACAACAACAACACACAACCAAAACCAAAAACCCAACCCCCAAAAAAACCACAGCCCCCCAAAGAACCACCCCCCCCCAAAACCCCCCCCCCCCCCCCCCCCCCCCCCCCACCAAAACCCCTCCCCCCCCCCCCCCCGGTTATACTTCCGGTTATATGAAAGGTTTTTTATTTGTAAGCGTATGCTTTGTGGAAAATTGATTCTCAAAAGCAGTCGAAAGGTTTTTAAGCTTAAAAGGAGATAACCTCAATAGGTCCATATACCGTAATATAATAACTAAAATAACCAAAGAAAATTATGTACCTACTGTTTTATTATAAGTATTTGTATTGTCAAAAACTTCACATTTTTTGCGTTTTTATTTGATGTAAAGAATGGGATCGCCAATTTAGGGATTATGCGGTATATCATCTATCAATTTTTTTATTGACAAAAGTTTAAAATAATAATTTCGCCCCCTTTCTCCATCTCCGTCACAGTTTAGCCCATTCTTCCCCTACTCTTTAGAAATAACTAGTATTGTATGTGAGCAAGTAAATACACAAATATATGTATACTATAAACATTTTAGATGGTTTATTTGTTGCTCCTTCAGGGACTTAACTGTGAACTGTTTATAAATATATGCAAATTTAGGAAGTGTGCCCCTCAGCCATGTCACACACGAACTCGCACCTAATAAGATCAACTTTTAGCACTCCTATTCCATCAGTAAACCATCGACAGCCTCTGATCTGGCATAGGTGTTTTCGTTCAGTGCCCTGGGGGGTCCACCCCTGGGGAAGGCCAAAATTTCAGGACCCAGGGCAGACAAACCACCTCTGGCTTTTCAGTCAACCCCATAATTCAAATTAGAGTCAGGGGGTCCAATTAACAAAAAATTTTATCTGAGATAATTACATTTAGGTCTAATATTGAATTATGTACTAAAACAGCTATAGGCCTAAAAAATGTGGGTATGTTAAACACTGTTTTTAAGGACGAAGTTAAAATAATAATTTCGCCCCCTCTCCATCTCCATTCACAGTTCACGCAGTCTTCCCTACCACTCCTAAAAATACCGTGTTTTTGACAGTAAGAAAATAACAAAAATATATGTATTGTATAAACATTTTTAGATGGTTTTATTTTTTGCTTTTCCCTCCTTTCAGAAACTTAACTGTGAACTGTTTATAAATATATGCAAATTTTAGGAAGTTGTGCCCCTGCGCCGTGTCACACACAAACTCATAATACAGCACCTAATAATGATCAACTTTTTTGGCGCTCCTACTTCAAATATTGGTGGGCAGACTTTTAGATTTTTGGCAAAGGTGTTTTTGGCTCCCCTTAAGATCCACCCGGAAGCCAAAATTCCGGGGGAGGGGGGTCAGCCTCTGCTTTTTAGGGGGGTCGACCCCGGGGCGAAGAGACAGGGGGGGTCAGGCCGGACCAATTTTTTAACAAAATTTTTTATCTCAATAATTTAAGTGTTTTTGGTCTAATATTGAATTTTTTACTAAAACAACTTATTTAGGCCTAAAAAGGCTCTAAACACTGTACCAAAAAACCGGACAGAGAAAAAAATATAACTCAAAATCACGGAGGGGGCGCCCAGACCTTTCGAGCTTTGGGAGGAAGGGGGCCCCTGATTTTTTCTAAGGGGGGGTCCACCCAAATGGGCAATTTTGTTAGGAGCTCGGGGGGGCTCAAATTAGGGGGTTAGATGGACAACGCCAAATACCCATATCGTTTTTTTTCTGGAGTGCATTTTACCCTTCTCACCTAAAAAACGCTAATTTTAGGTCAAAAAGCCCAACCTTAACCTTGAAGTTTTGAGGCGTTAGAAGTCATTGTTTAAAAAACCCCCCCCCCCCCCCCCCCCCCCCCCCCACCGGGGCCGGGCCCAAAAAAAACACCTATGATTTTTGGGGGGTATACCCGACTCCGCCCCTCCGATTTGGAGGCTGTCCCAAAATTTTTTATTAGGATATACGTATACCCATAGGTGGGCAGCCTCCCGGATTTTGAGGGGGTATACCCGACCCCTGAAATTTGGGGGGTGTTCCAAAAAAAAATTTTGGGCATACCTCAAATACCCATTTTTTAGCGTTTTTATTACTCGGACTCCCCAAATGTTAGGGGAGGGGGTATGCGGGATACTCTCAAATTTTAGGAAGGGGGATGTCGGCAGTAATCAGGATTTAGGGGAAGGGTATAATCCCACCCCCTCCCCTGCCCACCATTTGATATACCACAAATACTCATTTTTAGCGGTTTTTTTAGTATTTAGACCCCTAAATTATAGGCGGGTGTCCGGGGTAGCCCCAAGAGGGGTATAGTATAACCCCCTCACTCAACCCCCCACCATACATGAGCATGGGGGGTAGGGTGGGGTCCACCCCCCTAGCCTCGAAATTTCGGACCCCCCCCCTAGAAAAAATTCAAGGGTCCCCTCCCCCAAAATTTTAAAATTTTAACAACCTAGCCCCCTCTGGAATTTTAAATCGACCCCCTCAACCCCCCCCCCTTCCGAGCCAAATTTTGGGTATGAATTTAGGTCAAAATTTACTGTCACAAACACCGTTTTGTAGTAAAAAAACAGTACTTTTGTACTCTTTTTATACATAAATAGCCTATTTTAGTATAAAAAATTCTATATTAGTGCTAAAAAACTGAAATAAATGATTTATTTAATGTGACTTTATTTGGAAACCGGACCCCCTCTGTCTGACCCCCCTCTAGATTTCAAACTGGTCTACCCCAGGTTGACCCCCCCTTAAAAAGCTAGGGGGTACGGACCCCCCTCCTAGCTTTCAAAGGGCCATTTACCCGGATTAGCCACCCCCCTAGCTTGCCGATACATGCTCATGTATGCGCCCCACTCTGCCCACATATGCATTCCAAATTAACAATACCTAATAATATAAGTTTTACAAATATTTGACAG
Source organism: Microlaimidae sp. YZB2_3 (assembly GCA_030248175.1). Taxonomy (NCBI): domain Eukaryota; kingdom Metazoa; phylum Nematoda; class Chromadorea; order Desmodorida; family Microlaimidae; species Microlaimidae sp. YZB2_3. The sequence goes on from JASAMX010008347.1 coordinate 31,245, forward strand.
TACCTAATGGATTTTTATTTTTAGATTTTATAGTAAATACTATAATATATTTTGTTAAATTTCTTTTTGTTATTTTAGCCCCTCGGGTGTGAGCGGAGCAAATGTCGTGGCGATCGACAACAAGATTGAACAAGCGATGGTATGTAGTTCTTTTTTGTTTGGTAACGTCAAAGGTGGATAATACGACGATTATCCGGGACACCGGATGATGTTCCGGATGATGGTACTGTCCACTTTTGGTAACGTAACAGTGCAATTGTGTGAGTTGAAACTACATAGTGATCTTCGTTCACCAGAGTTTCACTTTTAAGAGCTTCGGAGATCCGTTTTATTTTTTACTAATTTCATGAAAAATTAAGATGCCATAGATTATTTTGTAATTTTTTTGTAAAAAAAAATTTTCCAAAACTGAAAACCCGCCCCGGGGAGAAAGCAACCAAGACGCCGCGGAGGCCCCCCAGGACCGCGCACGCGGCCCCCCCACCCCGCGCCCGCCCCCGGAGCCCCCCCCCCCACGCAACCACAGACACCCCGAAACCACACAACAATAACAGCACAACCCCCAAAAACCCAGACAGAACCAGCCAACAAAGCAGCCAAAGCGAGAAAAAGCGAAAAACCAAAAAAAAAAAAAGGCCGAAAAAGCTACTTCCAACAATAAAAATAGTTCGAAAATACAGATATAGTAATTTAATATTATTTTACGCTTAAATAAGCTGCAAATCGCTCGTTTGATGGATGGAATTTTGAACTTTTCTCCGTTTTTTGTGACCAGAGCTCCGGAACATGATACTAAGGGATAAAAACAGCAGTATTTTAAAATTCAACTTGAGTAGGGTGAGACATGAGACAGCTATACTTACATAGATGAACAAGGAGGGGTAGGATGGGGTCCACCCCCCTAGCCTCGAAATTTTGGGGGGCCCCCTAGAAAAAAATCCAGGGGGAACAAAAAGCAAAATCAAAAATTACTTACTGACGCACTTAATTTGACAAAAAAAGATAATTTGATAAAAAACTGGCCTATTTAATGAGCCCGAAATTTCTACGTGTACTCGAGATCTATTATAAAATCATATCACCGATGGCAAACCGTCGTTACTCTGAGACAATCAGTCAGAAGCGTCATAAAATTCTAATAACTGTGACTCTTTTTATATCCTACCACACGAATATTCTAAACGAAATGAGGCAGAATCAGGTTAATTTTGTAATGATTCTGACTCTTTGTTTCAGAGTAACGACAAAACTATGTTTTTGCTTAAACTAGCGACGAACAACTCGTTCATTAAATAGTTAAACAATTGCAATTAAAATAAAAAAACTACTTAATTGTTCCCATCCCATAAAAATTATGTGGCCTGACGAAAAATTAATTTGGATAAGACTTATTTTAATGTATACTTAAGATAACTTCCATACAAAAATAAAAGTTTTGTACATAATGAGCGGTCCTATTATCATTTTTATAAACAGCAGCAATAAAATTATTTATTCGGTTACAACGCTGAGCCTATAACAGAAGACAAAATTTTTAATAATACTCACTCACATCCAGATGGAATATTTTGTCAATAGTTTTGAGGATCAGGGTGGGGATCCATTGTCCTAGCCCCACAATTGTTTCCCAACTCTTTTCTCCTAGAAGGAAAAATGTCCTCGATGGGGTTTGTTTAATTCCAGTTTTACAGTCATTTAAGTATAAAGCATTTAAATATTAATTCAGCAGTCATTTATTTCTTTCCCGAAATTTCCCAGTTACTTATAAACATAGATGAACACGGTCACCGAGGCTTGGGGGGTCTTTACTCGGGGGTTTTTACCTCGGGTAATGACAATTCAAATTCCAGGGGGTCGCACCCCCCTAATTTTCTAGGGGGTCTACCCGGGTGAAAAATTTTGAAACCCAGAGTGGGTTCAGGTGGGTTCTAATGTTCGAAGAAAACTACTTTTAAACCATAAAAGGTTTAATCATAGTTTTTTTATAAGATAATACTACATTTTATTAAATAAAAAGCGATATTTTAGTATAAAACGGTGTAAAAACATGAATTTGTGTTAAAAATTCACGTTATTTGGAAGAAAATTTAGTATAAAGAAAATAATTAAAATTTGCTCGAGAGGAAATGGGGGAATCAGATTTCAAAATCTAGAGGGGGGTCAGGGGTAAAAAGAATTCGAAAATTTGGGGGAGAGCGGCCCCCTGGATTTGTTTGTAGGGAACCCCAAAATTTTGAAACTAGAGGGAGTGAACCCCACTCTACCACCCGTCCCCCCTTGTTCATCTGTGGATATAAAAAATATAAACAAAAAGTCTTTAACATAAATTCTAACCATGGCTGGACGGGTAGAAAGGAGGACTATCCCCCTTTTTTCAAAAAAATTGAAAATTGCCCACACTCCCACCTCCTAAAATTTGGGAGAATCCGGGACACCTCCTCCCTATTTTGGGGTTTTCCAGTACTAAAAACGGTAAAAATGGGTAGTTTGGAGTACCCTTTTTGTAAATTTTTAGTATACCCTCAAAAAAATTTAAAAAAGGTGGTATACCCACTGAAGCTAAAATCTTCTGGCTGAAATTAAGGGCGTAACCGCTTTCTGCCAGGAAGAAAAAAACAATAAACCCGCGAGCTAGAAAAAATTAAAAAAGTTTTCAGCGGTCATGTAACCAATTATTATTTAGTTGCGTCATGTGTTTCCCTGCACGTCATATTTTCTCAAAAAACGAGTGGTTACTTAACCAATCATCTATTTTCACCCTGATATAATTTATCTTTAAATTCCGAAGGGCTGCTCACATATGCTTCTATCCCTCTCTCCACTCCATTATATTGTGGTTATGTTTATTAGGATCTCGTCAAAACTCACCTCATGTACGCCGTGCGGGAGGAAGTGGAGGTACTGCGGACTCGAATCACGGAGTTGGAGAAGAAAGTCCTCGTTTTGGAGGCGGAGAACGTTTTCCTCCGCGAACACGTGAGTCCGGAAATCAGGGCCCAACTCCCGCCCCCACCGCCCCTACCGGCTCTGATTGGACCACTGAGTCAACCGAGCATCGCGGGACCGCCCCCTCCGCCAATCAGTGTCGCCCCGGCGGCGCCTCCGCCAATCAGCGTAGCCCCGGCGGCGCAAGGCTCCGCCTCTGCCGTCACGGCTCCGCCCATTTCCTCAGTGGCGGTGGCGGCTACGGTGGATAAAACGATAAGTGTGGGGGGTGTGGCTTCGGGGGTTCCGACGGCAGCGCCGCGCACCGGCGAGTCGCAGCAAAGGTGATGCTGGGATAGGCACACGGGACAGTGAAAGATGGGATTGTCAGGCGAACGTACACTCACTCACTTTTTACTTGAATTGTGGAAAGTGAGTTAAAGTTCGAGGTGCATGTACCGTGGGACGAACTTGAATTGTGGAAACTTGACTCCGGTTCAAGTGGCGATGTGGTGTTTTTGCGGGAGGTTTTTTTATAAAATCGGGTCGGAACTCTTCGTTTTTAACTCAAAAATTAAAAACTGAGTATGAAGGCAGGATTGAAACTGGATTTGTTCACGGAATCGTTTTCGCCCTTTGCGAAACAATATTTAGATGGAACGAATTAGGAAACAGCGGCTGCTTTTTTGGTGATTCTTTGCTTTTTAACTGGAACTAGAAAGCGGTCAAGGATTGAATCGGGATTATTAGCGAGCGTTTGCTTATTTTTTCGTGTTACAACGGAGCTAACTGAGCTAATTTAAAATGGGCAGCAAGAGAGGATTCTAGGGTTATACTTTTCAGAAACGGGTGGACAAGGGAAATGAAAATCACTCTCGTCTTATATTTTTCTAAAGAAAAAAATTAATAATTAACAACTTCAAAAAGTAACATACTAAAATCTTCTGAAAATTTTTTTAGATATTGAAAAACCATAATTTTAGAGTTTTTAATTCAAGCAAAACTGTGGCTTTTTATACTTTTATGTTCACAAAGGCTATGAGTATTTATGGAAGGTGAAAAGGTTATCTCCCTTATGAAAAATTGTCCACCTGTTTCATTTCATGGCCAGCCTATATTAGGCGGCTTATTCAAAGCTGTTTCGTACGATAATATCAGGGAAAGCTCTTTACAGTAGTATATTTTGTCATAAGTATTATTCAATTTAAACATCATATGTGTACTACAAAAACTTAAATTTATTCATATAATTAACAATTCCGCATGTGATAATTTCGGAGAACACTTTTTATCGTCGCCTTAATGTTTTTTACAATACTGTTTTTATTTCTGGGAACTTTATTTTCAGGGTTTAATATTGTTAAAAAATAATAATGCAAGATTACAAAAAAAGTTCTGAGATTTTTTGGTTTTAAAAAAATATTAAAATAGATATAATTTTAGTTTTTGTATATTATTAGTAAAATATACATCTAAAAACAAAACTACATTAAAAATATTGCGTTTTAGTATTAGTACTCTCTATACAATTTGCCTCTTGTG
>JASAMX010008348.1:0-15806 GCA_030248175.1 Microlaimidae sp. YZB2_3
AAAAAACCTATTAAGCAAAAACACTATTTACAGCATTAAAAAATCAAGAATGGACAATTAAAATTTTTCAATCAATGGATAAAAAGTAGCTCAACAACTTCGAAATATGTCCAACAAAAACTTTTACATGTTTCAAATTTAATAAATTGAAAAGGCAAATCAAAAATGGCCTTACCTCGACAAACATTTGCGAAATCGCTAGATTTAAAGTTTTCACTACTAAAATCAGGGTGTCTTATATTTTTGTGTAAAAGTGAGAACAACAACAACAACCACAAGTGAGAAAAAGGGACAATTAGATTGTTTGATATTGCTATGAGAACGCTTTTTTAAATCTTTAGCTGCTATGTCGGAACGGGATTGTTGTAAATTACATGCTGCCAGCATGTTTGTTTTTTGTTTTTTAATTTCTATTTCATTTCAATAGTCTACATCTTTTCTTTGTCAACATAAGCCAGCAGTGAAATTATAAGTTTTTTTGCTTTATCGAAAAAAATCGATACCAAAAAAAACAGGCTGACTCACGGCAATCTTTAACAATTAAAAATCGGAACTGATAAAAAATTTTAAAAAAAAGACTTAAATAAAACTATTGTATAGTCACAGAACTTCTTGACAATAATTTATTTACGTTATCTATTAAAATCAAGATTAGATTAGATTAATTAGATTAGATTGAAATTTATTAGATAACAGATAGAATATTATAATGCACTATTATGTATTATTATGTACTGTTTTAAACAATACAGTGATAATGAGCGCATGGAAAACATCATAGTCAAAAATTATTTTATTGTATATTATTACACTATTCAATCTGTTACAAAGTATAAGTTTCATCACATTTTAAATTAGACCAAAATACCAGAAAAAATATTTTTCTTAGTAGTAAGAATATGTAACTCAAAAATTTTGAGCTTTATACTTAATTTTTGACCGAAACTGGACAAGAAAAGTTGCACATGTGACCATAGGTGGGCAGCCTCCCGGATTTTTGGGGGCGTGATACCCAACCCCCGAAATTTGGGGGGTGGGTGTCCCACAAAATTTTTTGGGGTATACCTTAAATCCCCCATTTTTAGCGTTTTTTACTGGGACGGGACGGGACCCCCTAAATTTTAGGAGGTTGTCCGGGGTACCCCCAAATTTTAGGGGGCAGAGGGTGTCGGCTATAATCGGGATTTTCGGGGGGTAACCCAACCCCCCTGCCTACCTATGCATGTGACATTAAAAAGTTTCATGATATGTGCGATTTGCATTTTGTAAAATTTCAGAAAAAAAATTTCAGAATAAACGAGGGTTTAAAACTCCCTCTCTCCACTTAAAGTGGCAGGAAGAAAAAGTTACTTCCCCCCATTTTTAAAAAAATTAAGAAAAAAAAATCTTTAAAATGACTTTTAGCTGCGTCAAAACTTAACTTAAGTTTGAGTTGAGAATGAGTTTTTTAGCAATAAAAAGCTCCAAAATGCTATAAAAAGACTGTTTAATAAAAATTAGCGGTTTTTTACCTATAATTTTTTTGTCAAACTCGAAAAACATAGGGGTAAAATACACTTTAGAAAAAAAACAGGATATGGGCCATGGGTGGTGTAATTGCATTTCTTGGATTTTAACCTTCCCCCTCTTAAACCCAGGTTAAACCACCCACTCCTCCCCCTCCATATCAAATTGCACATGTATAAGTTTACCCCGGATAAATAGGATTTTGAATTTATAAGGAGGGTTTTAAGGGAGAAAGCCTACCACTTCCTTCCTGGCTTTCTACAAAGATCGGATCGATCCGACCCTGGAAAAATTAAAATCTAAAGGGAAGGGGGTCTGATTCGATGTCCGAAGCAAAACGCGTGTAAACCATTAATATTTTTTTTAAAAATTATATACATTGATTTTATAATAAAAAAATCTTACTATTTTAGCAATAAAAATGGTGTAATTCGTGTTTCAGGCAGAAATTTTAGGATAAAAATAGTAATTAAAAACTTTTTTAAGAGAGATAGTGGAAACAGTATTATTAGGTGTAGATGTCAACACAAAAAAACTGCCGTAAAAATGAAGGTATTTGTCAGAAATAAAGAGAAACCATAACAAACTATCTTGGCAGACCTGTGCACGGTCTGGAAATCCCCCCTGCTTTATTAGAGGATTTGCCCCCCCGCCAAAAAATGAAAAAGTACCCTAAAATTATGGCACCATTTTTGACCTATAATGACGCCATCATCGCAAATTTTTTGCAGTTTTTAGCCTATTTCAATGCATTTTAAGCCATTTTAGACCTATTTTTACCTTATTTTCGCTTTTTTGTCCTTTTTTTCTCTTTTCCCTTCTTTTTTTCTCCTTTTTTCTTTTTTTTTCTTTCGCTCCTGCTTGCCCCTCCGCCTCCCCCGTTTTATTGCCCCCGTTTCAAAACAGTTGCTTCCGTGCTCCCCGTTTCGGAATTGCCCCCCCCAATAAAACCCCGAGGGAGGGGCAGTGCACAGGTCTGTAACTTGGGGATCCCTGTTGCATTGATATAGAACATTAAACATAGAACTTAGAAAGGTAAAAAAGAGTATATTAATATCAAGAATGAGCAGCGATGAGATCCGCTTGAAAAGTGGCGCGCCGTATGGCGTTCCAGTCCTCTTCTATCTCCTCCTCTCTTAGCATGTATACGAGGTAGGGCCCGGTGACCGTCACCGGCCGTCTCCGCTTTTTCCTTTTCACTCCCGACTTCTTTTTCGTTTTGGAGTCAGAGGTGGAGGAAGCGGGGAGGCGTCCGTTGAGCTGATTATCCGCCATCCAAATGGCCAGGTTGACGTCGGAGGCGTCTTTTTCCGCCTGCAGGCGTCCCATCCGCTCCTCCAGCTCCGACTTGATAGCGTCGAAAATGGCGTTGCGGTCGTTGAGCATGTCCTGGTCAGCGGAGATTTCGGCGGAATCGTGAAGCTTGGCCAGCTCCCCCAGCTGGAACTCCCGCAGGGTGGCGGAGAGTTCGCAGCGCCGCCGGTACCCCGATTCCAACAGGGACACCTTCTTCTTGTAGTCCGACGCCTTGCCGCACTTCACTTCCGACAAACGTCTCTCCACCTAAAAAAAGTAAAATATCATAATACTACCTAAATTCTAAAATATCAGAAATATTAAAGAACTTCGCTTCAAAACAAAATATATAATTATAGGTGGGCAGCCTCTTGGATTTTTTTGGTTGGTGGGTACATCCGACGCCCGAAATTTAGAGGGGGGGTGTCCCAAAAATTTTTTTGGGATCATAGGTCACCGAAGGGGGCGTGTGGGTGGGGGGGGGGCCCCCCCCCCCTACGGCCTCTGAGACCTATCCCCCCCCCTAAGGCCCATTTTTGACCCCCTCCCCCCCCCCATCGACCCCTTGAACCCCTGACCCCCCCCCTAAGGCCCATTTTTGACCACCCCCCCTAACTAGAATTTCCCAAAAAATGCTTAAAAAATGGTCAAATTTCGTCAAAAAATTGTCAATTTTGGTCAAAAAAATGGTACCCGGGGTGTGAGCCCCCCCTGCTTTTTTTAAAAAAAAAAACACCCCGGGGTGTGACCCCCCCCTGGAGGTCAAAAACCTCCACACCCCGGGGTGTGGACCCCCCCCCCCCTGAGCCGTCGAAGGTCGGTGACCTATGTTTGGGATAATACCCCATTTTGATAATTTTAGTACTGGAATTTCCCAAATTTAAAGAGGGGTGTCCTGTCCGCGGTACCCCCAAATTTTAGACGGGGAGGGGTGTCGGAAGTTTTGGGAAGCCCCAGCTCTTTCCTCACCCCTCCCACCTATGCCTATAATATGACAAACACTAAAACAATACTGCATGTTGGCAAAATAGATTAACCTTTGGTGTTTTTTGGGGGGGGGGGACAGAGGGGTGCACCCCCCCCCTAGAGCCAAAAATTTGGACCCCCCCCCTAGAAAAAATTCAGGGGCCCCCTCCCCCCCCCCAAAGCTCGAGAGCGGTCCGGCCTGACGCCTCCCCCCCTGGCGAGGCTGACCCCCCTTCCCCTCCTCCCGACCAATTTGGAAGTATATTTTTTTATTTACTGTCAAAAACATGGGTTTTTAGTTAAAAACAGTGTTTAAATACACTTTTTAGGCCTAAATAGGCTGTTTTAATACATAAAATTCAATATTAGACCTAAAAACACTTAAATTATTGAGTTAAAAAAATTTTGCTAAAAAATTGGACCCCCCTGACCCCCCCCTAAATTTGAAATCTCACACCCGGGGTCGACCCCCCTAAAAAGCCAGGGGGGTCCGCCCCCCCCCGGGACCCCCCCTAAAAAATTTTGGCCTTCCACCCCGGGGTGGACCCCCCCTGGCGGACCCGACCAAAAACACCTATGAGATTAACGATCTGTCGGCTAGGGGAGGGGGTTTTACGGTAGGTGTTGAAATTTTTTTCAGTTAGGGGGATGCTAGATCATGGGTGGGGCGACCCCCCCCCCCTAGGGTGTGACTTAAAAAAACCCGGAAGTGCTTGGATCAAGAAGAACATAGATGAACAAGGGGGGTAGGATGGGGTCTACCCCCCTAGCCTCGAAATTTTGGGGCCCCCACTAGAAAAAAATCCAGCCCCCCCCCCAAAAATTTTCGAATTTTTTACCCCTGACCCCCTCTAGATTTTGAAATCTGACCCCCCCTTCCCTTTCGAGAAAATTTTAAGTACTTTTTTTATACTAAATTTTCTTCCAAAAACGTGAATTTTTAACACAAATTCATGTTTTTACACCCTTTTTATACCTAAATATCGCTTTTTATTCAATAAAATGGAGTATTATTATATAAAAAACTATTAATGGTTTAAAAGTATTTTGTTTCGGAAATTGGACCCCACCTGACCCCCCTCTAGGTTTTAAAATCTTCCACCCCAAGTCGACCCCCCAAACCTAGAAAGCTAGGGGGGGGGGGTTCGGACCCCCTTCCTAAATTTTAAAATGACATTTACCCAGGGTAAACACCCCCTAGCTTTTTGACCGTGTTCATCTATGATCAAGAAGGTTTTTCTTGGGGGGGGAATAATGCGTTTTCAACATTTCCTTTAACTTTTAAATACACTAATAATGTTGATAATAATAAATTTTAGCTTGATTTCAAGGCTTTGTTTACGAAACAATTCTAATATTTTTTTGTTTTCATATGGTTGGCAGGGGAAAAGGATCAAAAACAGTGGTTGTGGAGGGGGAAAAGGAGGCCTAACCACAGGTGGGCAGGGGGTTGGGGGTTAGGAGGGTTTTGTTTTACTCTCCCTTCCCCTGAAAATCCCGATTATAGCCGACATCCTCCCCTAAAATTTGAGGGTACCCCGGACATCCCCCTAAAATTTGGGAGGGGGGTCTTTCATAGATGGGCAGCCTTCCGGATTTTGGGGGGAGTTTACCCGGCCCTCAAAATTTGAGGGGGGTGTCCCAAAAATTTTTTGGAGTGTATACCTTAAATACCCTATTTTTAGCGTTTTTAGTACTGGGACCCCCCAAATTTTAGGGAGTGGAGGTGTCGACTATAATCGGGATGTTTGGGGAGGTCCCAATCCCCCTGCCTACGGTCCCAGTACTAAAAACGCTACAAATGGGGTATTTGAGGTATACCTCTAAAAAAATTTTTGGGACACCCAATCCCCCCCAATTTCGGGGGTCCGGTATACACCATGATCTATGGTTGGCAAAAATGTCTCTAAAGCAATCGAAAGTGGAGGATGTCGACTTGGTTTTTTTGAAAGGTCCGGGGCCCCCTTGGTTTTTTAGGCGGATGGAGGATGTCGACCGTGGCCCGGGTGGCCAATTTCAAATTTAGAGTTGCGTTATGTTTTCGAAAAATGTTTTTAAAACTAAAGCAGGCTATTAGAAATAAAAAGTATATAGAACTACTTTTTTTTACTAAAAAACGTGTTTTTGACAGTAAATATAGATAAAAAAAAACCCGTGCGAAAAATTGACTGGAGTTTTTCTAGGGAGGTGGAAGTTATTAACTTCGGTATTAGTCCCCTCCTTCAACCCGTACCCGTTCCCGTGATTGCCTTTTCCTTGGTTACAACCGTGAAACCTTTGTATGACCGATGTCGTACGTACTTCCGTCATACATAATTTGTTTGCGCGAGTACTACCCAATAAGCAAGCAAATTGAAATCTTTAAAGCTTTACAGTAGGAATATGCACATTTTTCTCAGGAAAACAGTGTATTACGCAGGATATTTCATGTTGCAAAAAATTGCATATTGCTACTGTACAGCTTTAAACATTTTATATTGCTCACTTACTGTGCACTATTCGCGCACAGGCCTAGGTCATGCGCAGAGTTGACCGTGGTAGATAAGGTTTACGTACGAAATTTGTCATGCGAAAATACCAGCACCGTGAGACGAAGGTTTCATCTTTGTTTTGTCGTACGAAGGTGCCACGGTTGTAACGGGGGAAAAGGCCATTACAGAAACGGTTTTAAAATTGGCTTGTTTATTGTTATTGTGTATATTGATCACCCTGTTTTGCTTCCAGCCTGACAGTTCATTTGTAAACTTGTTGGGATACCTAGACTAGGTACCCCGAATGTCAATAAAATTTGGTTATCAAAAACCCGACTGCGACACAACTTCAGATTACCTACTTCTCTATACAAAAAATTAGCACCTGCTCAAGTCGCTCCTTATACAATTCTTTTTTTAAATTATTGAACTGTCTTTCCAAGTGAATGAGATGTCTAAGAGCGGCTTCTCGTTTTTTCTCATACTCATTTAAGTCAACGTCGGAGCACTCGCTTTCCTCTCCATCCGACGTGTCAGCCGATTTGGATGTTTTCGCTGTGACCGGCTGCTTTCCACGAGTCAATTTTCCACTTAATTTTTTGCTGTTTTCAGACATTAGATAAAACTAAAAAAAATTATGCATGTTTTGATTACTTTATTTCTCTGCTACGAATTTTTTATGGAGTGCAACACCCCCCTTTCCGAAATCCTAGCTACGACGCCCCTGCTTATAGCAATAACCTGGCCTCATTAATTATTTCTATATACGTACCCTAATAAACATAAGATGCTGCTTTCTCGTTTGATTTACAGCGTGGGTGTAGCCAGGGGTCTGAAAAGTCTCTATTTTGTGATATCTTTGTGATATTTTGTTATATAATTCCTAACTAATAAAGCATGTTTGCCCATGTATGGTCCCAAGACTAAAGAATTTTCAAAAATTTTCTCGCGCTTCGTAACGCTCAGCGCTCGGGGAATGGGACAGGTAAAACCAAGCACAGGTAAAACCGAAAGTGTCGCCATTCTAGGTATTTTTATATAATGTAAACATTCTTGTTACAAAATGATAATTACGTTTTTTACAATGTGAGGGAAAATAATAGATTTTCCATGCAAAAACTAGTTTTAAACAAATGAAGAATATACTAAAAGTTTTACCCGTTCATTTTAAATTTTCCTCTGTTTAGTAGCACACACATTTTTAAATCTTGTAAATATTCGTGCCAATTTTTTTTATAATGTTAACTATGTTTTTATAATGTTTTGCTTATGATATTTTTAAAATGATTTTAAAATATTTTTATATTTAATTTAAACGATTTAAAAATCTTTTAAAGTTAAACAATTTAAAGTTTGGATATACATAGTATTTCAGTGAATTATCGGAGCCAGGATTTCCTGTGATATGCCTGTTCCCCCTTCTTTTTTGTACTCCCGCCCATATAAAGCCGAACCTTTAGTGTACTCCCCGTCCATAAGACAAAAATTTTTCTTTTACACTCCACCCATATAAGGCAGACCTTTTAATAAAGGAGACAACAGATGCATTTAGCAAAGTTGGTGCCATAGTCTATTTATGACAACAAAATATGTTGATGATAAAAATTAAGATTTATAAATTATTAAGACATAGGAATAAAACAATAATTTAAGATAAAAAAGACTTTAAACAGTGCGATTTGTTTAATTATTACTGATTTAACGTAGTTTATGAATACAAATATCATTTTTTGAGCGACCTTATTCTTGAACGCACGGTTTTCCATACTTTCCCAGGTGTGTGTGACAGGTAAAACCGAGGACATGTAAAACCGGGGACAGGTAAAACCCGTCTACACACAAAGTATAGAAAACCGTGCTTTCAAGAATAACGTCGTTCAAAAAAAATGATACTTGTATCCATAAACTACGTGAACATAGGTGTCCGACCAGCCTGGACTGCCCGGACCGGCCCCCCCTGAGGGCCGGTCCAAGGTACCCCTCCCCCCTAGCGCCCATTTTGGACCCTTCCTCCCCCCTAAAATCCCGGTCCAGGAAGACCCCCCCCTGAAGGCGCTTTCCCACCCTCCCCCCGACAGCTGTTCGCCACCCTATCTACTTAATGTGCGATAGGCATAAAATTCGTTTTTTTTCGTGCGCGCGACTGAAAATATACAGGCTCAAAATTACGTGCGCGGAAATTCGTGCGCTGACTTCATATACGTATATATTCCTCATAAATATAACAATAATTTTAGTGTTCTATACAAATTTTTATAATTTATAATAAACCTTAGGTTTTTTACAAACTGGTTGGTACGTTACATTAAAAATAAAAAAAAAATAAAATTCAGATGTTCGTTTTAAAAACGAACCGTTTTTTAAAAACGAACGGTCCGTTTTTTGCGCTGCCGCCGTTCGTTAAACACTTGCCCGGCAAGTTGCCGCATGCAAAATAATGAAATGAAAACAAAATACAATGATTATTATTATTTATTATGTAACCGGAAAATAGAAGAAAGTTGGTCAAACTTTTACCGGAAGCAAAAAAAATCAACAAAAAGGTACCTCTTATAATATGTTAACGTTTTTAACAGTTTCCAAAAGTTTTTTTGGCAGGTCCAGGCTATTCCCCCTCTAGGTACCCCAGTCCAGGCTTCCCCCCTCCCGTAAGGACCCTTCAGTCCAGGCTACCCCGGGGTCAAAATTTTTCGAAAATTTGGTCCAGGCTGGCCCCCCCCGCCTGGGCCTACACATTGGTAAAAAAGGGGCTGACCCCGGGGGTTAAACCCCCCCCCCTAGCCGTCAGGGGGTCGGACACCTATGAGCTACGCCGAAATCCCCCCTCTAAGCCAATTTAAGAAACACACTTTTTCGCACCGTTAAAGGCTTTTCTTATCTTAAATTATTGTTTATAATTCAAGTGCTCTTAAATACACTTTATATGCCAAATAGGCTGTTTGTTGTCTCCTAAAATCCTTTATTAGACCTAAAGCCTTAATTATTGATTCCGGATTGTAAAACATACGGTGAGAAAAAGGGGCCGCCCCAGCCGGGGTACTCCCCCCCCACTAAAAGCCCCCAAGGGTGGAGTCCAACCCCCGTCCCCTACCCTTCGAAATTTTGGGGGGGCCCCGCCTAGACAAGAATGGGTCATCTAGGGGGGCCAATAGGTGAGCACGGTCGGGGAAGCTAGGGGGGGTGGTTACCCGGGGTAAATCGAATTTTGAATTCTAGGAGGGGGGTCCCAGGGGGGTCCGGACCCCCCTAGCTTTTTAGGGGGGGTCGACCCTGGGTGCGAAATTTTGAAATCTAGAGGGGGGTCAGGTGGGGTCCGGTGTCCAAAGCAAAACAGTTTTAAACCATAATAACTTTAATAATTGTTCTTTTTATAGGATAATACTACATTTTATTGAATAAAAAGCCATATTCATGTATAAAAAGGGTGTAAAAGCATGAATATGTGATAAAAATTCACGTTTTTGGAAGAAAATTTAGTATAAAAAAGGTACCTAAAATTTTCCTGAGGGGGGAGGGGGAGGGTCAGATTTCAAAATCTAGAAGGGGGTCAGGGGTAAAAAATTCGGAAATTTGGGCCCGGGCCCCAAAATTTCGAGGGGGGGGGTGGACCCCACACTGCCCCCCCTTTCTCACCTATGGGGGCCCCCCTCCCCCAAATTTCCCGAATTTTTTACCCCTGACCCCCCTACTAGATTTTGAAATCTGACCCCCCCTCCCCCCTCAGGGGGAAAATTTTGGGTGGACCTTTTTTATACTAAATTTTCTTCAAAAACGTGAATTTACATCACATATTCCTTGCTTTTACACTCCTTTTCTACCCTATTTATACATGAATATGGCTTTTTATTGCACAAAATGTAGTATTATCCTATAGAAGAACAATTATTAAAGTTATTATGGTTTAAAACTGCTTTGCTTTGGACACCGGCCCCCACCTGACCCCCCGCGAGGTTTCAAAAGTTCGCTCCCCGGGTTCCTCGCCCCCCTAAAACGCTAGGGGGGTCCGGACCCCCCTGGGACCCCCCTCCTAGAATTCAAAATTTGATTTACCCCGGGTAACCACCCCCCCTAGCTTCCCCGACCGTGCTCACTTATGATTGTAAAAGAAAAAGTTCCGTCTTGTGGACGACGAGTATAGTAATACCTCACAAAACTCTACACTAACATAATAAACACAAACACAATACCGCACAGTTGGAAACTCCAACACAGTGAAACTTCCACTATATCCAAAATTCCAAAACCAAACAAGAACATCAACAACAGCCAATCATTCAGGCCCAACCTCCTATAACATAAACACAAAAAACAAAACAAAAAAAAAAAGATCATACTTCCATACATCACAAGCAACATACCAAACACAACACACCAACACGGCTTCAAAAAACAACACTCCACATACACAGCTCTACAATCACTTTACACCCACATAGCAGCAGGTTTTAACAAACCAAAACCACCACACCGCACAGTTGTTGTAGCTCTGGACATGTCCAAAGCTTTCGACACTGTCAATCACCACAAACTCATACACAAACTCGCACAAACACAAGTACCAACAACAATTACAAAATTCATAAACAACTACATCAAAGGCCGCAAAGCATACACCACATACAACAATCACAAATCAAAACAAAAACTCATAAAAACAGGAGTCCCACAAGGATCCTGTCTATCACCCACATTATTTAACATCTACACTGCAGACATTCCAACACCACCACCAAACGTACACATCATAACATATGCAGACGACATCACAATATATGCATCACACCCAAACCACAACATAGCACACACAACAACAAATACAACCATACTTACACGCAATACAAACATGGACAGACAACAACCAACTCACATTAAATGCAAGCAAAACAACATCCACACTATTCACACCAGACCCTGCAGAGTACAACACACAATTATCACTACAAATAAACAACACAACACTCATTACAACCAAAAACCCAAAAATCTTGGGGCTCACGTTTGACCCCAAGCTTACATTCAACACACACATCGCAAATACACACAACAAAGCACGCAAAACACTCAAAATCATAAATGCACTTACAGCAACATCATGGGGCAAACCAAAAGAAACACTCACATACAAGGCCATCACTCGACCAATAATCGAGTATGCTAGCACAATCTGTGCCCCACAACATCACACACACAAATTAACAAATTACAAACAATACAAAACACAGCTCTCAGGGTCGCAACAGGGCACACCACAGACACAAACATAAACATCATTCACACAGAGGCTAAAGTCCTCCCAATAGCAACACACATTCAACTCCATGCAAAACAAGCAAAATTGGCAGCCATGTACACAAACAATCCACTCAACTATTTAACACAACAACCTGCACCCAGCAGGCTCAAAAAACAAACAATTTTTCACAACAACAACTACACAACAAACATTCCAACAGACATACACAACAAAACCTACAAAGCACTAAAACAACAAATCCACACAAACACAGTCACAAACCACATCAACAACACTCCAATAAATCCAATATTACAAACAAAAGCACCAGCAATAAGCAACGAGGAAGAAAATCTTCCTCGCGGGGTCAGGAGAACCCTCGCCCAACTCAGGGCAGGGAAATCTCCTTTCCTCTACTCCTACTTACACAAAATAAATCCTACACAACACACATCACCAAACTGCCCGCTATGCAAAACACAAATACACACAACACAACATCTTTTCACATGCATAAACATTAACGCGACCTTGGGACCAGAGGACCTTTGGGCAAACCCCGTTGCAGTTGCTGAGCTCCTCCGGGAGTGGGAAGAGGGGGTAAGCAAGGCGAGAAGCGTGCCGGACGGACCACACCAGGGTTGATGGAAACCCTGGCCACTGGCAAAGGACACACACACGAGTATAGTAAAGTTTTGGCTTTATATGGGCGGGAAAACAAAAAGGAAAGAGAGAATAGGCATATCACAGGAAATCCTGGCTCCACTAATTCATTAAAATAGTGTGTATATCCAAATTTTAAATTGTTAAACTTTGAAAGATTTTTATATCGTTTAAATTAAATATAAAAATATTTTAAAATCATTTTAATGATATCATAAGCAAAACATTATGACACATTTAGTAAACATTATAAAAAAATTCGAACGAATATTTACTAGTGATATTCCCAACCTCCAATATAATGCTCCGGAGCTCCGGCCATTTAAAGCGGAGAAAGCTCCGGAGCTCCGAAGCTTAACTCTTAATTAAGCGATTTTAAGCTTGAAATACATTTAAAGTTACTCTGTTTGCAAGTCTAAGACTATTTTTATTGTTTTAAATAAGTTTTTTAAAAAAAATTATTTAGTTTATAAAAAAAATTTTGACAAAATATATAGCATCACTATTTTAATTATTCATAAAATTAGTGCCAGAATAGGGCGGAATAGTAGTGGAGTGGTCCCATTCCCACACAATAGGAATGGGACAGGTAAATCCAAGTACAAGTAAAACGGAGGGCAGGTAAAACCAAAAGTGACGCCATTGAGTTATTTTTATATAACGTAAACACTCTTGTACAAAATGATAATTGCGTTTTTATTGCAATGTGAGGGAAAAAATAAATTTTCCATGCCAAAACTATGTTTTAAACAAGAGTATACTAAAAGTTTTACCCGTTCATTTTAAGTTTTCCTCTGTTTAATATATGACACGCACATTTTTAAACTTTGTTAATATTTGTGCCAATTTTTTTATAATGTTTACTAAATTTATGTCTATAATGTTTTGCTTATGATATCTTCAAAATGATTTTAAAATATTTTTATATTTAATTAAACGATTTGTAAAAATTATTTAAAGTTTAACAATTTAAAGTTTGGCTACCCAAAGTATTTCAGTGAATTAGTGGAGCCAGGATTTCCTGTGATATGCCTGTTCTCTCTTTCTCTTTTTGTACTCCCTCCCATATAAAGCCGAACCTTTACTGTACTCCTCCTCCAGGAGACGGAACTTTTTTCTTTTACACTCCGCCGATATAAGGCAAGCCTTTTAAGGGAGGAGACAACAGACGCGTTTGGCAATGTTGGCGCCATGGTCTATTTTCAACAAAAAATATGTTGATGATAAAAATTAAGTTTTATAAATTATTAAGACATGTAACGTTATTCTTGAACGCTCGGTTTTCCATACTTTGTGTGTAGATGGGTTTTACCTGTCCTCGGTTTTACATGTCCTCGGTTTTACCTGTCACACAATCCACACCCACACGATTGTATTTGTGAGACAGGTAAAACCGAGGACATTAAAACCGAGGACAGGTAAAACCCGTCTACACACAAAGTATGGAAAACCATGCATCCAAGAATAAAGCCGCTCAAAAATGATTTGTATTTATAAACTACGTTAAATCATTAATAATTAAACAAATCGCACTGTTAAAATGCTTTTTTATCTTAAATAATTGTTTTAATCCTATGTCTAAATTATTTATAAAACTTATTTATTATCATATGGCGCCAACTTTTTCAAAGGTGTCTGCTATTTCTTCATTTAACAGGTTCCACATTATGTGGTTGGGAAGTACAAAAAAGGTTTCGCCTTATATGGGCGACGAGTATCGAAAGGTTTCCGCCCAATATGGGAGGGATTAAAAAACATGTCTGTCACAAGAAAACTATTGTTATTTGAAAGCTTACCAAACACAGTTTCTGATTTCTTTTCGAATTTTTATTGTATAATAACTCTCGGGATAAATCAAATTTAAAAACAAACAAACCTGAAAACTATGAACTTATTCCAAGTGAACTATATTTTTTTAATTTAACGTATCTCGAGAAGTAGAATTGCACATTTTTGTGGAAATTTTAATTGTTTTACCAAAACAAAAAGAACTTTGTTTACCTTTGGTCTCGTTTCAGCGAAATGTTTACTGATTTAATTTCCCCGCTTTTAACGGTGACGTGCAAAATCCCGAAAAAAGTTGTGTAAGATCCTTATGGCAAAATTCCCCATAACGTATTGCAAATTCCCCATAACAATCAGAAACGTGTTTGCAAACTAAAATGTGTTAAAAAAACTTAGTTTTAATCATAAAAACATTAAAAATGTTTTAATTTTTTTCCTAAGCCTAAGCAAACCCTAAAATCAAGCTAAATTTTATCATGATAAAATTTTGTTGTATTTTCCAAGTGTCAAAACTTAAAGGAAATATTGCAAACGCATTATATTTATGGGGATTCTACACCAATTTTTGGGGATTTTGGCCTATGAGGAATTTGTCCATGGGGTTTTTATAAAGACCCCTTTTAACGATATTTTTGATATTTCGGATGAGCTGATGCTAACGAAATGCGCGAGAGGCGAAACCCTGGATTTCACGAAAAGTTTTTTTCAGTTGCGTCCAACATTTAGTAAAAATTATAAAAACATTGGTACGGAAATAAAAAGATATATTTTTTTATTTAAAAGCTTGTGTTTATAATAAACTACGAGAATAAAGATATATTTCCATTTAAAACTTTGTGTTAAATTTAAAGAGAGTACAATTTAACACAAACGGGTAAAACATTTATACCTTTTATTTATTTCACATGGAAAACTCACACATGGAAATCACAAATACGTCACTCTCGGTTTTACCTGTCCCAGTCCCCCTTTTTACAACTTTTAGTTTTAAGTGATATTTTTGATGAATTTCAATGACAATATTTTTAAAAATTTTTTGCTATTGCACGATTTTTAATGTTTTACTTTAATTATTTAAGCCTGAAATATTTCGAGTTAATTAAAAAGAATGCAAATAAAAGTGAAATTAAACACTTCGCGCGAAAACATTTTACCCTTTTTAATGTATTTTTATGGTATTTTGAAAATTTGGAGTACAACCCCTGGTTCGAAAAATTTGTCTGTAGTGCAATGCAATTCCCTTTTTCCGAAATACTGGTTACACCCCTGTCCATTGCATACATATAAAATTGCCAAAAAAATGCATACGTATGCATATAATTTTAAAAATAATGCATAATGTATTGCTTTTTATGTGCATATATTTTTGAAATAAGCATTAGGGTAGTGCATTTAATTTCGGCACTTTTTTGTTTTTCCGATGTAACTTTTTACTGTATGGCCCGATTTTCATGTTTGATAGCTCATTTTGAAGCTTTCATGATACTGCGTTGCGTCACAAAAGTTTCACTGAACGAAAGTATTTTTTTTACTTAACTAAATCTGTTATTAAAAAAATAGAAAATTGCCAAAATTAAATATGTGCATTTAATTTCGGCACTTTACAAACAATCGATTGTTTCTCAGTAAAAAAATAATCATTTTCAAAAATTTAAAAGCCTATCATTATCTTCAGAGTTTTCTTTAATTTAAGCTTCTACTTGTTGTTCAACGTGTAACTGGCAAAAAGTTACAGCTAAACAAAAATGCCAAATGGTATCAAAATGAGCAAAATTTGGGGAAAAATGCATTTAATTTCGGCACTTTTTAAAAGGATCCTTTTAATCGAGTGTAAGTGCAGTGCTATGACCCCTACACATTTCAACGTTGTCTTTTAACTATTTACA
>JASAMX010008349.1:0-18057 GCA_030248175.1 Microlaimidae sp. YZB2_3
CGCAGGAAAGGATTAACAAAACAAACTGTGTTGTCGATAAAAAAGGAATCTACAGTGGAATACTAAACAGGAAATCGAGTCTTTTTTATGAACTTAATTATTTGAAAATAAAATTGAAGCTATGTTGAGCTAATGCAAAAGATTTATCGGATTTTTAATGTTTTTTTAAGCGTTTTTCCAAGAATCTAGTTGTTTGTTCAATGTAGCTTTGGTTGCAATCTTTACAAGAGACGCAATAGACCACGTTTTTAGCTTTTGGTTTTGGATTGTTTGGATGTCGATTAGTCATAAATGAGTCATGTAAGTTATTCTTTTTGGAAACTACTTCTGTATTGTACTTTCTGAAAAATCTTTGAATTTTTGGAAATAGTTTTGGAATGTAGGGAAGTGACAAACGTCGACTGCAGGATTTTTGTTTTGGTCCTATTAGTGGTGCTTTAACAGCTTTTTTTAAATCACTGTTTTTATAGACATTTTTTGAAAAGCATCAATTAAATAGTTGATTTCTAGTTTTGGATCATCAAGAATGGTTCTAGCTCTATGTGCAAGGCATTTTGCTGTTGCAAAGAGTTGGTTCTTTGGTTGAAATGAGTTGGCATGTACAAAACGATCAGAATGGGTTGGTTTGCGATATATGTTAAAATTTATTTTACTATCTTTGTTGCTAGTGGATTTGTTCAGTATTAGATCCAAATAGGGTAATTTATTATCTTTTTCAATTTCCATTGTGAATTGAATTTGTTTTTCTGTGTCTTCAGCATTTGCTATGTCTAGTAGATTTTCTAATTCTGGTAGTGTTCCTTCAAAAATTATAAGAACGTCATCCACATAACGAAGCCAAATTTTGAGGTTTTGGCCAGCTTTTTGATGATGTTTGCCTCAAGTTCTTCTAGAAAAATGCATGCAAGAAGTGGTGATAGGGGGCTTCCCATAGGGAGACCTCTTTTCATTTTATAAAAGGTTGTTTTGTGTTGAAAGTTATGTAGATTCCACTGTTATTTTCACTAAATTCATAATTTCTTGAATGGAAAGTTCTGTATTTTTTTTCCCATTTTTCTGGATATTTTAAAAGCCTATTGTGAAGTGAGTCCAGGGCTTTTTCAACTGAAACATTAGTAAACAGAGAAACTACATCAAAAGATGCCATGGTTACATTATCTGGTAGTTTTATGTTTTTGAATGTTTCTAAAACCTCTGTGCTGTTTTTTAAATGTGTTGGTTGGAGTCCAAGTAGTGGAGTGAGAATTTTCGTTAGATATTTAGCTGGATAAAATGTTACAGTGTCAAAAGCAGATAAAATTGAACGTAAAGGATAGTTTTGCTTATGGATTTTGACTTGGCCATATAGATGAGGTTCAGAAAGTTTATCAACAGACGGGAGAATTGAGAGTCTTTGAGTTTGTAGAAGATTAGTGTTTTTCAGAATATCAGAATATGATTTGTGTATACTATTTTTAGGATTTTTTTTTATTTTTGGTAGGTAGATGTGTCATTGACAATTGATTCTAATTTTTGATCATAATCAGCTAAATCCAATTTGTCAGCGCGCATTATGCGTAACTCCTTTGTTTTAACTTTTTGTCTCAGATTATTTATAGCTAAATTGTGCTGTGGCTGCAGGTTTGATGTAGGTTTTTTTGATTGTTTTAAAAAGGATGCAATAGTGGTGCAGATTTTGTCTCGATGCTGTTTTAAATCCTGCTCTTTCTCAATAAAAGCTTCTATAGATGCAATGTATTCTGTAACTGTAATATGTTTTGGTGCTTGACTGAATTTTGGTCCCAGTGCTAAAACATCTATTTCACATTCTGTGGGCTGATAAGACAAAAGATTGATTACTAAGTTGTCACGAAACGTTTTTTTAATCCACAATGGTTGACTGTTGTATTTTTTTCTTATAAAGAAATTGGAATTTTTGTAACTGTTGTTTTTTTTGTTTTTCTAAAGCTCCAGTTGTAATCTGAGTCCAAATTTCTTTCTGTCAGTTTGTAATCTTTTGTAGAAAACATTATACTTAAGTATCCAAAAGGAGTTGCAGTTTTGGATCTTATCGACTTGACTTTTTTGTACAAGGTGTTGATTTGATATGTCATCAGTTTGATTTCCATGGTTTTTAAACGACGTATAGAGTTAGGAAAGCGTTTTTTATCCTGTTGAAAACCATTTGGGACTATTTGATATTTTTTACATTTTTTCATAAAATGGAGATGGTTTTCTGTTTTTGCCAGCTTTATTAATAAATTTGAGCAGTTAGATATGTTTTTGATTGCTATTAGCCCATAGCGTTGTTGAATCAAAAATTTGCAAGATTGATGAGGATAATCAAACATGATAGTATTGTTGTAAATGGGCATAATCCTCATAAAACTTTTTTAGCACTGGAACCAAAATTCAGTCAAGCACCAAAACATATTCCAGTTACAGAATACATTGCATCTATAGAAGCTTTTGTTCAGAAGAGAAGGATTTAAAACACCATCGAGACAAAATCTGCACCACTATTGCATCCCTTTTAAAACAATAAAAAAAACCTACATCAAACCTGCAGCCACAGCACAATTTAGCTATAAATAATCTGAGACAAAAAGTTAAAAACAAGGAGTTACGCATAATGCGCTCTGACAAAGGAGATAAGACAGTTCTAATGGATTTAGCTGATTGTGATCAAAAATTAGAATCAATTGTCAATGACACATCTACCTACCAAAAAATAAAAAAAACAATCCTAAAAATAGTATACACAAATCATATTCTGATAATCTGAAGAACACTAATCTTCTACAAACTCAAAGACTTTCAATTCTCCCATCTGTTGATAAACTTTCTGAACCTCATCTATATGGCCAAGTCAAAATCCATAAGCAAAACTATCCTTTACGTCCAATTTTATCTGCTTTTGACACTGTAACATTTTATCCAGCTAAATATCTAACAAAAACTTTCACTCCACTACTTGGACTCCAACCAACTCATTTAAAAAACAGCACAGAGGTTTTAGAAACATTCAAAAACGTAAAACTACCAGATAATGTAACCATGGCATTTTTTGATGTAGTTCCTCTGTTTACTAATGTTTCAGTTGAAAAAGCCCTGGACTCACTTCACAATAGGCTTTCAAAATATCCAGAAAAATGGGAGCAAAATCAGAACTTTCCATTCAAGAAATTATGAATTTAGTGAAAATAACAGTGGATTCAACATACTTTCAACACAAAACATCCTTTTATAAAATGAAAAGAGGTCTTCCTATGGGAAGCCCCCTATAACCACTTTTTGCATGCATTTTTCTAGAAGAATTTGAGGCAAACATCATCAAAAAAGCTGGCCAAAATCTCAAAATTTGGCTTCGTTATGTGGATGACGTTCTTATAATTTTTGAAGGAACACTACCAGAATTTGAAAATCTACTAGGCATAGCAAATGCTAAAGACACAGAAAAACAAATTCAATTCACAATGGAAATTGAAAAAGATAATAAATTACCTGTTTAGATCTAATACTGAACAAATCCACTAGCAAACTAAAATAAATTTTAACATATATTGCAAACCAACCCATTCTGATCGTTTTTTACATGCCAACTCATTTCAACCAAAGAACCAACTCTTTGCAACAGCAAAATGCCTTGCACATAGAGCTAGAACCATTCTTGATGATCCAAAACCAGAAATCAACTAAAAATAAAACGAAATAAATAAATAGGAATAATTATAGCAATTTTCCAATCTAACGGTAATTCTCCTTTATCAAACTATTTTTGATATAATGAAGCCAACGGATGGGCGATGACTTTTGACAGTCGTTTAAAAAAAAAGCTGGAAACCCATCTGGAGTTTTAGAAAGTTTGTTTGGAAGTTTTTTAATTGCTGACAGAACATTTTTAACAGTAAAAGACATATGCTCTAAAATTCCAATTTTTTCCACAGTAAATAGTTGCAGTTTGCCATCATCTTGAGTAAATACTGAACTGAAGTACTTTGCAAATACTTCTGCTTTTTCCTTATTATTTATTATATGAGTACCATCGCTGTTAATTAATGAAGGAATTTGTTCCCTACTTTTTAGTTTGTTATTGATTTATATTTATTTTATTTTATAATTTTATATTTATAAAAATTTATAATTTATCAAATTTATAAAAATTATTTAAATTTTTTGAGTTTAAAATTCTTTCTTCTAAATTTAAGCTATAGCTTTTTACTAATTGTTTATATTCTTAATGGTGGTGATGTGTTTGTTGAAGGTTAGTTTTGGATCAAAAGTGACAGCCATGATTTTGGAATCTTTGTTGAGTGGTAAAAGTGGGTTATATATAGTCACGTTTACGTGTAAGTTGTATTCTTGTAAAGATGGAAAAAAAAGTTACTGTTGGTTTTTCATTCATTCATTTTGATAATTTTGGTCTTAGTGTTTTAGTCTTTGTAGGTTGCTACATTTCCGATGCACCCAATTGTTACCCTTAGTACCGCAGACGCAGTTTCTATTAACAGTTTTATTACACGTTGCACAAAAATATTGCATCTTGTTGGGGCAGTGGTTAGGATTAGTGTCCCCAGATAGAGTCAGTTTTTTCGGCAGCCATTTGGCCGCCGATTATAGAAAAAGAATGTGAAATGTTGCATCCGCAGTCAGCATTGGCAAAGATCGTCCGAGTTGACTGGAAAAGAAGTAGAGCTGTTGACCATTTCTATTGCTGTATCTTGACAGTGTCGCTGCGTAAAAGCTGCTCCGTACACACCAGGAACTTGTTATCAATTTATTGACAAAATAAAAAATCAAAGAGATAGCAAAATAAAAACTCCCAACCGCACAATAACAGCCTTTTGGCAACAATAAGGATTTTACAAACCAGACAAGAGACAGCGCCTCATAAAAACTGCAACATAACAGTAGAAGAATGTATTCGGTTTCTTATTGGTGGCACAAACCGCATAAGTTCCTAGTACCATCTAATTTAACAGCGCGAGAAACTTCCAAAACAACGACAACAAATTCGCAAATCTTTTAAAAATTTAAAACTAAGGTTTAGTTTGTGAATCATAATAAACAAACCGACCACAGACTGCGCCTATACAAAAATTGAAAATCAACATATTTGAAGACTAATCTACAAAAGAGGAAATTGAAACGGTGTTGTTTTCAGTGGCCTCCCAGAAAAAGTTGTAATTGAAAAATCACACCATCTGTGGGGTCGATTAGGCTCAGTTGGCGAACGGAGGTTTACATTGCAATATCCACCCATAAGGGAGGACTGTTAAATAAGGCCGTATTTGCGCTTTCATTTTCGCAAAAAACTAGAAAATCTAAGACCTTTGGTTTTCGCTAATAAATTGTTGCATCTAAGAGTATTATTATTAAGTTGCAAAGTTGCAAGTTAAGTTCACATATTATTATTAAATACAGCAAAACTATTTTATTCAACACAAATCTTTTTATAACCTACGAACACTGAACACAAGTAGTGATTTATGCATATTTTAAAATTATAATAAATTACTTTTACTTATAAAAACGAAAACCTACCAATTTAGTTTTTATAAAATGCTAAAATGCTAATTTACCATAAACATTTTTTTTGTTCTGGCATATTAAATTAGCGTTTATACAATTTTGTACAATTTTGCCGTTAATAAAGTTAGAAAATAATTGTAAATGTTAAAACTTCTTTCAAAAAAATATGCATTTTATGATTTGAGAGTAAAACTAAGTTATTTTCAAAACTTAATTTTTAACTATATAAATTTGATAATTAAAACAAACTGAAAAATAAATCACATTTTTGTGGTGGTAAGTTATGATTGATTAATTTTAAATACGTGACAACAAATAGTAATCCAAATTAAATAATAAATCTGAAATCTTAATAAATCTACAAATTATTTTATGTAGTTAGTGTTTTAAAATAGACAAACATGTAGAATGCAAACCAATGCAATTTCTAATAATGTTTTTATGTTAATCGTAAAATTTTGCTTTAAACTAAAATTTTTAACTAGTCCAAAAACAGTTTGATTAAATATTTTAAAGTTTTTTCTTTAAAGAATTTATTTTGGAACGTAAAAAGTCCTAGTAGCTAGTACAAGCGACAATTTTTCTGCTTTCTTCGGTTTTAGATTACAAACTCCCAATACTATTTTTTTGCAATCTGCCGATGAAGCAGTATTAGGGGCTTTTGGTAGCGTAGCCGTTTGGCGTTTGTGCCTCAAGACCATTTAAAAAGCTTTTTTAAGCTTTTCCGAAGCTTTTGACACACCCATTGTGCACAAATATAAAAAACAGTAGATGGTTTCGTAATCCTTTTGGAACAGAAACCAAAACATTCCCTTTCGATGGGAACTTGGGAACAGAGCTCCTCGAATATAGCTTTTCTCTTTTTAAGTCTTTAACTCAGCGATGAAAACGTTCCACAAAAAAAACTTGCAAATTCGCAATCTGCGGGAAAAAGTTGAATTGCAGAATGAAGCTTTTTGATGTTGTCAAAATATTTATAAGAGTAAAATTTTAATCACATTTTTAGTGGCGTATTAGTTAGTTTGTGCGTAAAAAAGTGATTCTGTAAGCTATTTTAATAAGCTTTAACCCTTTCTTTTTGTTTGACTCAACAGAAACAGTATACGTATGCATATTTTTATGTGCATAATTGTTTTTAAAAAAACTTATGCGGTGCTGTAATTTAAAAAAAAATACTCGAGGCAGTAAAAATATGTTAGGTGGATTTAGCTTCGATTTTGAAAACCTTATAGTAAACAGAATTTTCGGGAATCTTTTTTTCATTTTAGGTATTTTAAGGGGTTGTCGGCCGAAATTTTTAGAGACAGATAATTGCGCAAAGAAATATAAAACTTTTGTATCCTTAAAATATTTTGAGTTTTCTAGTAAATAATTTGGATTATAGTACACTTACTTATAAGAAAATGTTGTTCATTATCGGGTTAAAATAGGTAGTAATAATGCCACCTTTTGAGCTACTTGTTGCAGACTCAAAATATGGAAAAAATAGCGAATAGATTTTTAAGCTCATACTAATCAACAATAATTAAATTATATATAACATAGAAGAGAAAATTGTCTATCTCATACAACAATTATATTCCTTCACTAATGGAAATCATTTCATTTTTTGACCATTTTCAAATTCTTCATAATTGTTTTCAGGAATTTTACTTTTTTTGCTTAATTTTAAACAGATTTTTCAAATTACGTTTTTCTTATTAAAACAAGTTTTAGACACTTATTGCAAAATCAGTTTTTCACTTTGGGACTATTTTCCTTAAAATTTGTTTGATTGCTTTTAAACGTAAACATGTAGCAGATATAAACCCCAACTTCACTAAAAATCTTCACCTAATACAAATGAAAACATTTTCGTCTTATAGGTTTAGGTATTCATAGCCGAGCCAATAAAGCTATTAAAAAAATACTACCAAAATTGAGATTAAATTTTTCAAACATTTTTTTTACACTTCGTGTTAACCAAGAAAAAAATTAAAGTTATTTGTACTGAAAACCTCAATATCTCAACAAATATCACAAAATCAAATTAAATAAAAACTATAAAAGCATGAAATTAAATAAAAATTCTTTAGATGCAAATTCTGTAACTTTAGATGCAAATGCTTTCTTTAGATGCAAATTCTGTAACTTTTTATACCCATTGAGCAATCTTTCAAGTACAGAATTTTTGGAAAAACTCCATTTTTGGGCGATCATATCTGCTAAACCATTGATAAAAATTTTTTTGGGCTATTGAGAGCAGGAATAAAGTTTTACAAAAAATTATCAAAATTGAAGTCAAAAGTTTGACTGTGTACCAAAATTTTATTGTGAGTTCTAAGTAATGCTAAGCTCAGTGGAGTAACAACTGACAAGTGATAAGTGACAACGCAAGTTTATACCGTTACAAGGTCACTAGCCATTGTGGTGTGAACACGTTGTTACTTGTCAAGCCCCATGTGAACCAGCTCTTAGGCCTAGTTTACACTGGAGACTGGAGTTAAAAGTGAAAATACGTTCACACTGCAACAGCAAATGACGATGTAATGCTGTAAATGCCTGCGGAACGCATTGCAGCAATAAAAAATCAGGATATTATAATTTTTAAAACAATTTTTTTGTATGCTTTGTATAATGAAAATTAAGTAGTTAACTATTTAACTGCCATGATTTTGCCTACCTACTTAACTACCCATCTTATTTTTAAATAAAATAAATATCTGTCTATTTAACTACCTATACTTTAAGAAAATAGGTATTTAATACAAGTAATTGGTAAAGTAGTTAACAAAGTAGTCAAAAAGTATTTAAAGTATAGGAATAACAGAAAGAAAGATAGAAACCGTGGAACTAAAACGATACACACATCAGAATTTTAAGGACCTTTAAATGTCATATAGTATTTGTGATCACGTAATATAGATTTTGCTCTGTGGGAATGGTTGTGAGAGGAACTTATATAATTACTTTTAAACATGTAGTGGTTGGGAAAATCACTTTTAGCCAATTAATCTCCAATGGATGAAAAATCTCCTTCTTGTTTATAAGGACTAATTGGCTAAAAGTGATTCTATAACGTTATAACTCTGTAAAAAATATTAACAATGAACAATTTTCGTTTAAACAGGAGTGTTTTGATTATTGTGCAAACTTTTTATTACAAGCAAGCCATGCACAATCTTTTCCATTGAATAAAACTTTTTACAGTATAATTATTTTATTAGCTTTCATCAAAAGAAGAACATTGCCATTATATTACGGAATCTGAGGGATTTCGAGGTGCTTTAGGACGACTTTTTGTGTTTGCATCAAATTTTGACCCTGAAGTAAGATATTTTTTCTTATTATATTGAAAACTGCATAATAAATTCTTGGGTAAATCCACAGTGGATACAGCAATGATGGCAAAACTGTTTTAATTTTTATCAATTTCTCAAAGCCTTCTTGTGCTTTTTTTGTTAATATTTTAATGTAAAGGTTGGTTCATACTTATGACCAAACGTCCTTTGGACTAGTGATAAAAGTAGCACTAGGAATAGTTAGTGATAACTAGTACGAGGCTAAATAAGCAACCTAGTATAGACTAGGAATAAATAATTTTGATTTTCACCGGACTAGACTAGACTAGATAATTTTCTTGGACTAGATCTAGTCTAGTGTAGTCTAGTCTAGTCTAGTCTAGTCTAGTCTAGTCTAGTCTAGTCTAGTCTAGTCTAGTCTAGTCCAAATAATACCCAATTTTTTGACTAAAATCACTAATTAAATTAATTTATTAGGTTTGTATTAATTTTTTTGAACTTATACTGCAACCAACTAAATTATATTTTAGTATTTTTTACAAAGGGTTGATAAGTTTAATAAAATTTTTAAAAATTATGAAATGTTTACAAAGCTCTAAGAGGGTATATGCATCGTTTTATGTTTTTTTTATTTTTAGTGTGTTGCGTAAACTAGAATTTTTAATGTGTAGCTTGAAATCTTGGTTATTAGTTAAAGCAGTAAACGTAGCTTTTTTAATTAATGATTTCATCCATGCCATGCTTGTTGATTACCCATTTAAGGTGTCTAATTTGTGTAAACATCACCAGAACAATATTTTTTTGCTAAATCAAAAGACCATACTCTGCTGATGACAAAAAACTTTTTATTTTAAACTATATTAATAAGTTATGGTGGGGCACGAACGTAGCTGGTGCACATTTCATAAATCAAAAAATCACTAATTTAGCTTTGATAATATTGCAAACTAATATAAAAATTATATAATTTAAAGGTTATAAAAGAAATTTTTACGTTTATATTCATTTTTAGCTTAGAAGTACGGTACAGCTAAAAGGGGCTTGCACTCCATGCAAATTTTTCAAAAAGGGGGCTGTATGGTGTTTTACTGCAAATTTTTAAATATCGCTAAAAAAGACAATAAAAAAGGGTAAAAAATTTTTCAGTGTTTTTTAAGTTAAATACGAAAAATTTAATGTGTATAAAAGTATAACATTAAAAATCGCGCGATGGTGCAATAATCTTTAAAAAAAAAGTTAGTGATATTTATCACAAACATCACTTAAAACCAATAAAAAGATATATAAGTGTCGAGCGCTCAGCAAAGCGAAGCGCGGGAAAATTTTTTAAATTCCTTCCCTGTGAACCCCTGAATTTTTACTTTTGCCGACCCAAAAGGGGAGGTTTTGAGTCGTTCTTTTGCCGACCCAAAAGACCCCATCAACCTCTGGCTACGTCCTTAGAGGGAGTAAAATTTTTTGTCTTTGATTTTGATAATTTTTTGTGAAAATTTTATTCCTGTCCCTAACCCAATATTCCACAAAATGTTTTTCCGTCAAAATATCTTTAATAATTTAGAAACCTCGAAAAATGGCGTTTTTGATTGTTTAATGACTATAAAAATTTAAGTTACAAATGATACAATTAAAGAAGGCGAAGTCTTTTTAATTTCATTTGATACATTGAATGTTAAGATTGGTCCAGTATTTGTTGAGATATTACGTTTGTCGTACAAAACACCCTCAATTTTTTTGTTCAAAAACACGAAGTGTAGGAACAAATATCAGGAAAACTTAATCCCGATTTCCGCGGGATATTTAACACCAAAAAATTATCATTTGGACAAAAACAGTCCTTTATGCACCACATTCACCATTTTCTCATTAAAAATATCTAAGAAAGCATTCGCAACAATTTTTTCACACAAATAATTTCTCACAAAGTCAAAAAAATAAAATTATTTTTTAAAAAAAGTTCCAACACCTTCTGTTTTTATCACTATAATATTAAAAATAGCTAACAAATCGTATCATTTTTATATGATTAAAAAAGAACAGTTTTAAGGTTTTTAAAATCTTATTTTATTGGGTAATAATTCTCAATCTTGAGTTTTTGATAAAAAAAAATGTAAAAGGTCAATTAAAAACAGTAAATTTGAAAAGAACAATGAAAAAATAATTATTAATTTTAAGATACGAAATATCAAACAGAGATTTTTTGTAAAAACTTAAACCAAAAATTTATAATTTGTGTGTTTATTTGATGAAAAAACAAAAATAGATTAACCGGTATTCCTAACAAGTACTACATCAATCTTAAAAATCAGGGTATGAAAAGAAAGTAGAAAGTTGCCACTTTCTTTGATTGAATTATTTTAAACTTAAATTTCAGTTTATCCATTGAGCAATCTTTCAAGTACAAAATTACCAAAATACGCAATTTTGGACGGTCATATCTTTGGAATCACTAAATATATTTTTTAAATAATTTTGAGGGTTATTGGGTTCAGGGGTAAGGTTTTCAAAAAATCATTAAAATTTAAGCCAAAAAGTTTGACTCTGTTCCGCGCCTTTTTCACCTAGGTACCTTAATGAAAATCTTTAAAAATAAGAATTATAATAGGTTTCTCAAAATTTTTAATGCAAGAAAAAAAAAAAAAAAAAAAAAAAAAAAAAAAAAAAAAAAAAAAAAAAAAAAAAAAAAAAAAAAAAAAAAAATTAATTGAAAATGGTGAATGTGGTGCATAAAGGACTGTTTTTGTCCAAATGATAATTTTTTGGTGTTAAATATCTCGCGGAAATCGGGATTAAGTTTTCCTGATATTTGTTCCTACACTTCGTGTTTTTGAACAAAAAAATTGAGGGTGTTTTGTACGACAAACGTAATATCTCAACAAATACTGGACCAATCTTAACATTCAATGTATCAAATGAAATTAAAAAGACTTGCCTTCTTTAATTGTATCATTTGTAACTTAAATTTTTATAGTCATTAAACAATCAAAAACGCCATTTTTCAAGGTTTCTAAATTATTAAAGATATTTTGACGGAAAAACATTTTGTGGAATATTGGGTTAGGGACAGGAATAAAATTTTCACAAAAAATTATCAAAATCCAAGACAAAAAATTTTACTCCCTCTAAGGGCGTAGCCAGAGGTTGATGGGGTCTTTTGGGTCGGCAAAAGTAAAAATTCAGGGGTTCACAAGGAAGAAATTTAAAAAATTTTCCCGCGCTTCGCTTTGCTGAGCGCTTTACTCGAAACTTATATATCTTTTTATTGGTTTTAAGTGATGTTTGTGATAAATATCACTAACTTTTTAAAAAATTATTGCACCATCGCGCGATTTTTAATGTTATACTTTTATACACATTTAATTTTTCGTATTTAACTTAAAAAACACTGAAAAATTTTTTACCCTTTTTTATTGTCTTTTTTAGCGATATTTAAAAATTTGCAGTAAAACACCATACAGCCCCCTTTTTGAAAAATTTGCATGGAGTGCAAGCCCCTTTTAGCTGTACCGTACTTCTAAGCTAAAAATGAATATAAACGTGAAAATTTCTTTTATAACCTTTAAATTATATAATTTTTATATTAGTTTGCAATATTATCAAAGCTAAATTAGTGATTTTTTGATTTATGAAATGTACACCAGCTACGTTCGTGCCCCAACGTAACTTACTAATATAGTTTAAAATAAAAAGTTTTTTGTCATCAGCAGAGTATGGTCTTTTGATTTAGCAAAAAAATATTGTTCTGGTGATGTTTACACAAATTGGACTCCTTAAATGGGTAATCAACAAGCATGGCATGGATGAAATCATTAATTAAAAAAGCTACGTTTACTGCTTTAACTAATAACCAAGATTTCAAGCTACACATTAAAAATTCTAGTTTACGCAACACACTAAAAATAAAAAAAACATAAAACGATGCATATACCCTCTTAGAGCTTTGTAAACATTTCATAATTTTAAAAAATTTTATTAAACTTATCAACCTTTTGTAAAAAATACTAAAATATAATTTAGTTGGTTGCAGTATAAGTTCAAAAAAATTAATACAAACCTAATAAATTAATTTAATTAGTGATTTTAGTCAAAAAATTGGGTATTATTTGGACTAGACTAGACTAGACTAGACTAGACTAGACTAGACTAGACTAGACTAGACTAGACTAGACTACACTAGACTAGATCTAGTCCAAGAAAATTATCTAGTCTAGTCTAGTCCGGTGAAAATCAAAATTATTTATTCCTAGTCTATACTAGGTTGCTTATCTAGCCTAGTACTAGTTATCACTAACTATTCCTAGTGCTACTTTTATCACTAGTTCAAAGGACGTTTGGTCATAAGTATGAACCAACCTTTACATTAAAATATTAACAAAAAAGCACAAGAAGGCTTTGAGAAATTGATAAAAATTAAAACAGTTTTGCCATCATTGCTGTATCCACTGTGGATTTACCCAAGAATTTATTATGCAGTTTTCAATATAATAAGAAAAAAATATCTTACTTCAGGGTCAAAATTTGATGCAAACACAAAAAGTCGTCCTAAAGCACCTCGAAATCCTTCAGATTCCGTAATATAATGGCAATGTTCTTCTTTTGATGAAAGCTAATAAAATAATTATACTGTAAAAAGTTTTATTCAATGGAAAAAATTGTGCATGGCTGCTTGTAATAAAAAGTTTGCACAATAATCAAAACACTCCTGTTTAAACGGAAATTGTTCATTGTTAATATTTTTTACAGAGTTATAACAGTATAGAATCACTTTTAGCCAATTAGTCCTTATAAACAAGACGGAGATTTTTCATCCATTGGAGATTAATTGGCTAAAAGTGATTTTCCCAAGCACTACATGTTTAAAAGTGATTATATTAGTTCCTCTCACAACCATTCCCACAGAGCAAAATCTATATTACGTGATCACAAATACTATATGACATTTGAAGGTCCTTAAAATTCTGATGTGTGTATCGTTTTAGTTCCACGGTTTCTATCTTTCTTTCTGTTATTCCTATACTTTAAATACTTTTTGACTACTTTGTTAACTACTTTACCAATTACTTGTATTAAATACCTATTTTCTTAAAGTATAGGTAGTTAAATAGACAGATATTTATTTTTTTTAAAAATAAAATGGGTAGTTAAGTCGGTAGGCAAAATCATGGCAGTTAAATAGTTAACTACTTAATTTTCATTATACAAAGCATACAAAAAAATTGTTTTAAAAATTATAATATCCTGATTTTTTATTGCGGCAATGCGTTCCGCAGGCATTTACACCATTATATCGTCATTTGCTGTTGCAGTGTGAACGTATTTTCACTTTTAACTCCAGTCTCCAGTGTAAACTAGGCCTAAGAGCTGGTTCACATGGGGCTTGACAAGTAACAACGCGTTCACACCACAATGGCTAGTGATCTTGTAACGGTATAAACTTGCGTTGTCACTTATCACTTGTCAGTTGTTACTCCACTGAGCTTAGCATTACTTAGAACTCACAATAAAATTTTGGTACACAGTCAAATATTTGACTTCAATTTTGATAATTTTTTTGTAAAACTTTATTCCTGCTCTCAATAGCCCAAAAAAAATTTTTATCAATGGTTTAGCAGATATGACCGCCCAAAAATAGAGTTTTTCCAAAAATTCTGTACTTGAAAGATTGCTCAATGGGTATAAAAGTTACCAAATTTGCATCTAAAGAAAGCATTTGCATCTAAAGTTACAGAATTTGCATCTAAGAAATTTCTATTTAATTTCATGCTTTTATAGTTTTTATTTAATTTGATTTTGTGATATTTGTTGAGATATTGAGGTTTTCAGTACAAATAACTTTAAATTTTTTCTTGGTTAACACGAAGTGTAAAAAAAATGTTTGAAAAATTTAATCTCAATTTTGGTAGTAATTTTTTAATAGCTTTATTGGCTCGGCTATGAATACCTAAACCTATAAGACGAAAATGTTTTCATTTGTATTAGGTGAAGATTTTTAGTGAAGTTGGGGTTTATATCTGCTACATGTTTACGTTTAAAAGCAATCAAACAAATTTTAAGGAAAATACTCCCAAAGTGAAAAACTGATTTTGCAATAAGTGTCTAAAACTTGTTTTAATAACAAAAACGTAAGTTGAAAAATCTGTTTAAAATTAAGCAAAAAAAGTAAAATTCCTGAAAACAATTATAAAGAATTTGAAAATGGTTAAAAAATGAAATTTTTTCCATTAGTGAAGGAATATCATTGTTGTATGAGATAGACAATTTTCTCTTCTATGTTATATATAATTTAATTATTGTTGATTAGTATGAGCTTAAAAATCTATTCGCTATTTTTTCCATATTTTGAGTCTGCAACAAGTAGCTCAAAAGGTGGCATTATTACTACCTATTTTAACCCGATAATGAACAACATTTTCTTATAAGTAAGTGTACTATAATCCAAATTATTTACTAGAAAACTCAAAATATTTTAAGGATACAAAAGTTTTATATTTTTTTGCGCAATTATCTGTCTCTAAAAATTTC
Source organism: Microlaimidae sp. YZB2_3 (assembly GCA_030248175.1). Classification (NCBI taxonomy): domain Eukaryota; kingdom Metazoa; phylum Nematoda; class Chromadorea; order Desmodorida; family Microlaimidae; species Microlaimidae sp. YZB2_3. The sequence continues at coordinate 15,312 of JASAMX010008349.1, forward strand.
GGCCGACAACCCCTTAAAAAACCTAAAATGAAAGAAAGATTCCTGAAAAATCTGTTTACTATAAGGTTTTCAAAATCGAAGCTAAATCCACCTAACATAATTTTACTGCCTCGCGTATTTTTTTTTAAATTACCGCACCGCATAAGTTTTTTTAAAAACAATTATGCATATAAAAATATGCATATGTATACTGTTTCTGTTGAGTCAAACAAAAAGAAAGGGTTAAAGCTTATTAAAATAGCTTACAGAATCACTTTTTTACGCACAAACGAACTAATACGCCACTAAAAATGTGATTAAAATTTTACTCTTATAAATATTTTGACGACACCAAAAAGCTTCATTCTGCAATTCAACTTTTTCCCGCAGATTGCAAATTTGCAAGTTTTTTTCGTGGAACGTTTTCATCGCTGAGTTAAAGACTTAAAAAGAGAAAAGCTATATTCGAGGAGCTCTGTTCCCAAGTTCCCATCAAAAAGGAATGTTTTGGTTTCTGTGCCAAAAAGATTACGAAATCATCCACTGTTTTTTATATTTGTGCACAATGGGTGTGTCAAAAGCTTCGGAAAAGTTTAAAAAAGCTTTTTTAAATGATTTTGAGGCACAAACGCCCAACGGCTACGTTACCAAAAGCCTCTAATACTGCTTCGTCGGCAGATTTGCAAAAAATAATATCGGGAGTTTGTAATCTAAAACCAAAGAAAGCAGAAAAATTGTCGCTTGTACTAGCTACTAGGACTTTTTACGTTCCAAAATAAATTCTTTAAAGAAAAAACTTTAAAATATTTAATCAAACTGTTTTTGGACTAGTTAAAAAATGTAGTTTAAAGCAAAATTTTACGATTAAAATAAAAACATTATTAGAAATTGCATTGGTTTGCATTCTACATGTTTGTCTATTTTAAAACACTAACTACATAAAATAATTTGTAGATTTATTAAGATTTCAGTTTTATTATTTAATTTGGATTATTATTCGTTGTCACATATTTAAAATCAATCAATCATAACTTACCACCACAAAAATGTGATTTATTTTTCAGTTTGTTTTAATTATCAAATTTATATAGTTAAAAATTAAGTTTTGAAAATAACTTAGTTTACTCTCAAATCATAAAATGCATATCTTTTTGAAAGAAGTTTTAACATTTACAATTATTTTCTAACTTTATTAACGGCAAAATTGTACAAAATTGTATAAACGCTAATTTAATATGCCAGAACAAAAAAATGTTTATGGTAAATTAGCATTTTAGCATTTTATAAAAACTAAATTGGTAGGTTTTCGTTTTTATAAGTAAAAGTAATTTATTATAATTTTAAAATATGCATAAATCACTACTTGTGTTCAGTGTTCGTAGGTTATAAAAAGATTTGTGTTGAATAAAATAGTTTTGCTGTATTTAATAATAATATGTGAACTTAACTTGCAACTTTGCAACTTAATAATAATAGTCTTAGATGCAAAAACTTATTAGCGAAAACCAAAGGTCTTAGATCTTCTAGTTTTTTGCGAAAATGAAAGCGCAAATACGGCCTTATTTAACAGTCCTCCCTTATGGGTGGATATTGCAATGTAAACCTCCGTTCGCCAACTGAGCCTAATCGACCCCACAGATGGTGTGATTTTTCAATTACAACTTTTTCTGGGAGGCCACTGAAAACAACACTGTTTCAATTTCCTCTTTTGTAGATTAGTCTTCAAATATGTTGATTTTCAAATTTTGTATAGGCGCAGTCTGTGGTCGGTTTGTTTATTATGATTCACAAACTAAACCTTAGTTTTAAATTTTTAAAAGATTTGCGAATTTGTTGTCGTTGTTTTGGAAGTTTCTCGCGCTGTTAAATTAGATGGTACTAGGAACTTATGCGGTTTGTCCCACCAATAAGAAACCGAATACATTCTTCTACTGTTATGTTGCAGTTTTTACGAGGCGCTGTCTCTTGTCTGGTTTGTAAAATCTTTATTGTTGCCAAAAGGCTGTTATTGTGCGGTTGGGAGTTTTTATTTTGCTATCTCTTTGATTTTTTATTTTGTCAATAAATTGATAACAAGTTCCTGGTATGTACGGAGCAGCTTTTACGCAGCGACACTGCCAAGATACAGCAATAGAAATGGTCAACAGCTCTACTTCTTTTCCAGTCAACTTGGACGATCTTTGCCAATGCTGACTGTGGATGCAACATTTCACATTCTTTTTGTATAATCGGCGGCCAAATGGCTGCCGAAAAAACTGACTCTATCTGGGGACACTAATCCTAACCCCTGCCCCAACAAGATGCAATATTTTTGTGCAACGTGTAATAAAACTGTTAATAGAAACTGCGTCTGCTGTACTAAGGGTAACAATTGGGTGCATCGGAAATGTAGCAACCTACAAAGACTAAAACACTACGACCAAAATTATCAAAATGAATGAATGAAAAATCAACAGTAACACTTTTTTCCATCTTCACAAGAATACAACTTACACGTAAACTTGACTATATATAACCCACTTTTACCACTCAACAAAGATTCCAAAATCATGGCTGTCACTTTTGATCCAAAACTAACCTTCAACAAACACATCACCATTAAGAATATAAACAATTATTAAAAAGCTATAGCTTAAATTTAGAAGAAAGAATTTTAAACTCAAAAAATTTAAATAATTTTTATAAATTTGATAAATTATAAATTTTTATAAATATAAAATTATAAACTAAAATAAATATAAATCAATAAAAACAAACTAAAAAGTAG